>JASDQU011175056.1:14090-26945 GCA_032191745.1 Picea mariana
ATTTGTTATGAGTCCCAGAAATTAAAAGAACACAAGAGAAATTATGTCACTCATGACTTAGAATTGGCAGCAGTAATACACGCCTTAAAAATGTGGCGACACTACATAATGGGAAAAAACTTTCTACTATTGACGGATAATAGCGGGTGAAATATTTGTTTAACCAACTAGACCTAAATGCAAGACAAGCAAGATGGCTAGCCTTCTTGAGCGAGTTCAACTTTGAGGTCAGACATATCAAGGGTAAGGAAAATAAAGTAGCAGACGCTTTAAGCAGAAGAGTCCATGGGTTATTTGAGATAAATATCAGCAGGGCAGAAAGTGATCTAGAACAAAGGATAAGGACAACAGGTATTAATGATGGAGATTACACTAAGATGATGGAAGAATTACAAAACAATACCACAAATTCAGATAAACCTAATCTAAGTATCGATAAGAAAAAATTTAAAAACAGACTGTACATACCTAATTCAGCAGAGTTAAAATTAACAGTTTTGGATGAAGTGCATAAGAAACCGTATTCTGGCCATCCAGGTTACTAGAAAACAATAACCGCACTTAGAAAACTATTTTAGTGGCCTAATATGAAAGGCGAAACATCAGAATACTTAGCTAGGTGCCAGGATTGTCAACAGGTTAAGGCCGAGCACCAACATCCAGCCAACCTATTACAACCATTACCAGTACCAAAATGGAAATGAGAGACCATATCGCTGGACTTTATAACGGGTTTTCCTAAAACTTAGAAACAAAATGATTTTATCATGGTTGTAATCAATAAACTCAATAAGTCTGCACACTTTATTCTTGTAAAGTCTACTTTTAAAGCTATAAACATTGCTGAAATATTCATGAAAGAAAGTTTTATACTGCATGGCATTCCTAAAATGGTGATTTCAGATAGAGATGTAAAATTCACATCCTCTTTTTGGAAGGAATTGTTTGCAGGGATAAATACTAATCTGAATTTCAGTACAAGTTATCATCCACAAACAGATGGACAAACCGAAAGAACAAACCAAATCATAGAGGATATGCTCCACATGTACGTAAGAATAAAACTGAGCAAGTGGGAAGACTACCTACACTTGGTATAATTTACATATAATAATGGGTACCAAACTTCGGCTAAGTTGAGCCCTTTCAAATTACTATATGACAGAAAATGTACGAATCCAATTAGTTGGGATAACCCGGCTGACAGACTCATGGTTGGACCAGAGATGCTCCAAGAAATGGAGAACATGGTAAGGAAGCTACAACATAACTTGAAATAAGCACAAGACAGACAGAAGAGCTACGCAAATTAGAAAAGAAGACACTTGGAATTTCAAGTGGGAGACCATGTTTATTTGAAGGTCAAAGTATGAAAGAGCTCATTGAAGTTGGGGAACTATGCCAATATGGAACCCAGGTTTTGTGGGCCCTTCGAGATACTAGCTCAAATTGAACCCGTAGCATACCAACTTGCACTTCCCACTAATATAAGAATTCATAATGTATTTCACGTTTCTTTGTTAAAAAAATATATTCATGACCCTACTCGTATGATTGATTGGAACTTGGTGCAGGTGGAACCCAAAGGCAATTTCCAGGTGGAACCCCTGCACATTTTGGATCAGAGAGAAATAGCACTTTGGAACAGAGCCGTCACTCAGGTGAAGGTGCAATGAAGGCACTTTAGTCCTGAGGGGGCCACTCGGGAGTTGGAGGGAGATTTACAGAAATCTCATCCAATCCTGTTCCAAGGAAGGGATGAACACTGAGAAAAGTTTTTTACTAAAGGGGGAAAGGATGTGACATCCCAAAAAATAAAGTATTTTTGAAATTTAAATTTGCTAGAAATTTATTCCGTTTTTAGTATATTCAAATTTGGAAATTTTTTATCATTTAGGGCAATTCCGAATTTTGAATTTGACAATTGTAATTAATTATTATGACTGTTGGGAAGAGACCTGATTTGACCCAACTAACAAATTAACTATGAAACTTGTATGAAAACAGAATATTTTATATTGATTTCAGGAGGACAAATGGAACAACCATGTTAAATCTAACTGACCATGACTCCATGAGTGGGGAACATGTTAGAACTACCTCTAGGCTGATTGTTACAAGTGGAAAATCATTGATTTGGCCATTGGCAACCCTTGAAAATTAGGGATCTAGAAAGATGCAAAAATCCCCAAGGGAGGGAAAAAGGACCTAGGAAAATTGATAAATAGCATATGTGAGGAGGCAGGACACTGCCAAGTATGCTAGGAAAAGAGACTATTGATTTTTACTTGCTGTTATGAACACTACTGAGTGAGTGTGAGGCAAGAGGAATCTACTGGAATTGAAGGACATTACTGAGGAGGAGTTTCCAAGTTCGCTCTCATGGGTTCATGGTTAGGCTAGGGGGTAAATTGGGCAATTGAGTTTGGCTGCCTTGTTCTACAGTTGGGAGGAACATGGCTATTCCCTTTGTCGTTCCTCAAATTGGTTCAGATATGTTAAATTCCTCCTTATTTTCTTGAATGATTTTGGGTATCTATTATTATGCATTTGTTGGTATTAAGCTAAAATAATTTTCATGGATGATATATGTTCCTTTGAATGAGGTTACAGTCAAAAGTTAAAATTCTAGGGCATACTTACCTATGTAAAACCTGAACTGGAAAGATCAGATCTATCTACAGGAGTACGTTCATTTCTATAATTGAAATGTTAGGAAGATTCATCCATAAATATTTGGAGTTGAGTAAGTCTATACATAACTTACATATCAACTTATATATATGATTATCATTTATTATCTGTTGTAGGAACGATTGTATCTTTATGGTCCCATATGTCATAGGTTGGACAATCAACTATTCTATTAAAGGAATAGACTTATATTACTACTATAATTGTGACCCATTGTCATCACAAGTTCCATGCACAAGTGTGCAGGTTATAAACAACACATATAGTCTGTAGCGGTAATAGAATTGAATCTGGACAGTGAGCTATATTACAAACAAAAAAACTACTGTGTTTTAGTTAGGCCCAGGATAGAACTATTCTGCCCGAAGCATTAAATTCATCATGCAATTTTTTTTGAAACTTCAAGTCCTGGAAAACCTTCTACCTGTCATAAGATCATGATGAGCCATATGAATCTAAGAGGTTCATTTTTGTAGTGGATTTTCAAACCATTGTAAACATTTGTAGGAAACTGGAAGAATTTAAGAAGTATTACCTCCATTTTAACTATACAGATTTAAAGGCCTTATTAATTTAACAATAAGGGGTTTACGAAGCATCAAACAAAAGATTATGATTGCAGCTATGAATTTATATGTGTAAATGTTCATTCATAAATCATTATAATAGATGACATAGAGTTAGTTCCAGAATTTGGAGTACACTCAGATCGAACACAACAGAAAGATAGGTCTAAACTATTATAGATCTAGGTTAAACATTAAAAGAGAAAACATAGGTGATTTATTTACCAACACGCTCATAGGTATGCCGAGAATCTACGATGCCAAAAAAACGAATTGAAGTAAGGCTATAAAACACCATCCACAATCCTTTTCATTTCAGAAATGTTGAGAAAATAGTTCTAGCATAGGAAAGATTTCAGTCATAATTTACCTTCGAATAATACTTAATACAAGTCACAGTAAGAAATTGGTTTAATCCTTGGGTAATTATACAAATTTAAAGTTGACTCTTGGAACTCGACAGTGAGAAGGAGAAACAAAGCTAACACAAAGAGAAACAATTACATAAATGGTTCCTTAATTGAATGCTTCTACCATTAACTGTCTAGGCCTTTTTGGTAGGGGAAAAATGGAACCTGAGTACCTATTAAGGGGGGTGAAATCTCCAAGCATGTGTCCTCGCATGGTCAAAACCCCTGCACAGAGTTGCGAGAAAATACCTTAAATTTTGTTCAACAGAAATGTAAATAAAATAAAAAAGGAATCGAGTAATTTTAGGAAAGAGAGTTCGCCAAAGTAATACTTAACTTAAGTAGAGGGATATGATTATCCTTCACCATCGCCAGGAGCCATGTATTTCTCCAGAACTGGGAGGGGAAGAGGAGTCCTAGACTCCCTGATGGGTACCCTCGCAAAACCAAAGGGGCCCATCATTAGCATTAAGAATCAATGTATAACCAAAACAAGAACATAATCCAAGAACCAATACATGAATGCTAGAACATGACCAATCTGCATAAAAGCATAAACTCAAGAACCATCTTACAAAAAGATAAAGAAATAGTAGAACTATCTAACACTCTACAAATAAGTTTTAAGGAAATGCAAGGGGTCGACACAGTGCCCAAAAACCCAAATGTGCATGCCTGGTAAGACACTCAGAAAGAGAAAGGGGGCACACAAAACGCAACAGGACATATTTAACTTCAACTAGAGTATAATCCCTGCTTAAGGCTTTGGATAACTACTAGTCTTTCTGGGAGACTCTCAAATAAGAAAAAAAATCACAGTCTTACGTGTTATTGAAGAGTATTTTGTATGGACTTTGTTTTTTCCAAAACCTAGATAGAAAACAACTTGCTAGAGAGGTTCCAGTATCAAAATAAATAGGCTCAGCATACAAGCTTGTAAAAGACCCTAACCCATTTAAACATATGATTTTCTCTTCGACGAAGCTTAACCGAGAATAGTAATAAAAGAATGGAAAGTCTAGGAGGAGGGAAAGGAGGGCCTATGGGCAATAAACAAGACAATACCAGAACAGTAAGCCAAAATGACTAAAACCTACGGTAAAAAAATTATCATGGATACATACCGAAATAGGAGAAATATGGGGAATGCTCCAAGCCACCATGCTCGTACACTGTAGAATCAAGAACATAGGAAAAAAACAGGATTCAACTCAGAGTAGATTGGCACAAGGATGAAAATGAGTCATGGCTACTACCCTAAACACGAGCCCGCACATATTGAATGTGGTGGGTATAATGAGGAAATGCACCATGTGATGGCAGTGAAGTGGAGCGTTCGGGTTGGATGAGGGTACAGGGTGACTCTCGTTTTCCCATATCCATTAATGGCTGGACATAAAATTAAATTCAACTGTCAATACATCTAGTCACAATTAATAATTTAAGAGGATAAGTAAGGATCTCCTCAAAACCCTTTTACCACTAATTCAGTTAGTGCCGATGGTTGGAGTTAGTTAAGATCCGAAAGGATGAATCATCTGCCAACTTGGGGGCTTTCTTTCAACCAAATAGATCATTGGGTTACAAATTCTGTCAAAAGGATGATTCCAAGGAATTCCTCGAAGTCTGTGGTCACCTTTATCCAAAGAAGAACCAATAACTCTAACATTAAAGAAAATATTTTGACCCCTTTCCTTGTGTCTCTAAAATTTTCGGGGCTTGAAGTTTAGACTTGTACTCATGTATGAGGGTGGAAACCTAACACTAGACCTATGCCCACTTTCCACTTTACTACAAGTTTTAATATTCGACCACTTACGAAGACGAGTATAACTTAAATAAGTATGGTAAACACTAGTTTTGAATATGTAATGTTAGGAAAAAAATTTAAACACACAGGGTATTGCAATTTTGAATATTGAGGATTAATCCCCTTTTTATAAATCTATTATACAGAGTTAGAGAATAATTCTCTTAAATTTGTTATTTTTTTTACGAAACTGAGGATTATTACAACTGGTCAGAGAAGTGTCAAGACAATTTTAACAAGCTTAAGGAATTATTGACAACTGCACCAATATTGAAGGTAGCAGACCCAAATAAAGACTTCATTGTATGTGTTGATGCAAGTAAAGAAGGACTAGGTGGTGTCCTAACTTAGGAAGGACACATTATTTGTTATGGGTCCCAGAAATTAAAAGAACATGAGAGAAATTATGTCACTCATGACTTAGAATTGGCAGCAATAATACACGCCTTAAAAATGTAGCGACACTACATAATGGGTAGAAAATTTCTACTATTGATGGATAATAGTGGGGTAAAATATTTGTTTAGCCAACCAGATCTTAATGCAAGACAAGCAAGATGGTTAGCCTTCTTGAGCGAATTCGACTTCGAGGTCAGACATATCAAGGGTAAGGAAAATAAGGTAGCTGACGCTTTCAGCAGAAGAGTCCATGGGTTATTTGATATAAATATCACCAGGGAAGTAAGTGATCTGGAACAAAGAATAAGGACGACAGGTATTAACGATGGAAATTACACTAAGATAATGGAATAATTACAAAACAGTACCACAAACTCAGATAAACCAGATCTAAGTATCGACAAGAAGGGACTATTAATATTTAAAAACATACTTTACATACCAGATTCAACATAGTTAATATTAATAATCTTGGACGAAGTGCATAAGAAGCCGTATTCTGGCCATCCAGGATACCAGAAAACAATAACAACACTTAGAAAACTATTTTACTGGCTAATATGAAAGGAGAAACTAAAGAATACTTGGCTAGGTGCCAAGATTCTTAGTAGGTTAAGGCCGAACACCAACATCTAGTCGGCCTATTACAACCATTACCAGTACTAGAATGGAAATGGGAGACCATATCACTGGACTTTATAACAGGTTTGCCTAAAACTCAGAAACAAAATGATTCTATCATGGTTGTAATTGATAAACTCAGTAAGTCTACACACTTTATTTCTATAAAGTCTACTTTTAAAGCTATAAACATTGCTGAAATAGTCATGAAAGAAATTTTTAGACTGCATGGCATTCCTAAAATGGTGATTTCAGATAGAGACGTAAAATTCACATCCACTTTTTGGAAGGAATTGTTTGTAGGGATAAATACTAATTTGAATTTTAGTACGAGTTATCATCCACAAACGGATGGACAGACCGAAAGGACAAACCAAATCGTAGAGGATATGATCCGCATGTACGTAAGAACAAATTCAAACAAGTGGGAAGACTATCTACAGTTGGTAGAATTTGCATATAACAATGGGTACCAAACTTCGGCTAAGTTAAACCCTTTTGAGGTACTGTACGACAGAAAGTGTATGACTCCAATTAGCTAGGATAACCCGGCTGAGAGACTCATGGTTGGACCAGAGATGCTCCGAGAAATGGAGAACATAGTAAAAAAGGTACAATAGAACTTAAAAGAAGCACAGGACAGACAGAAGAGCTATGCAGATCAGAAAAGAAGACACTTGGAATTTCAAGTGGGAGACCATGTTTATTTGAAGGTCAAAGCCTGAAAAAGTTCATTGAAGTTAGGGAACTGTGCCAAGTTGGCACCTAGTTTTTGTGGGCCCTTCGAGATACTAACTCGTATTGGACCCGTAGCATACCAACTTGCACTCCCAACTAATCTAAGAATTCATAATGTATTTCATGTTTCTTTGTTGAAAAAGTATGTTCATGACCCTACTCATATGATTGATTGAAACTTGGTGCAGGTGGAACCTGAAGGCGATTTCTTGGTGGAACCCTTGCGTATTCTGGACCAGAGAGAAATATCACTTTGGAATAGAGCCGTCACTCAGGTAAAGGTGCAATGGAAGCACTTTAGTCCTAAGGAGGCCATTTGGGAGTTAGAGGGAGATTTGCAAAAATCTCATCCAATCCTGTTCCAAGAAAGGGATGAACATTGATGATAGTGTTTTATTGAAGGGGGAAAGGATGTGACATCCCCCAAAATAAAGTATTTTTGAAATTTAAAAATTTCTTGGAAAATTATTTCGTTTTTAGTAAATTTGAATTTGGAATTTTTTTGCCATTTATGAAAATTCCAAATTTCGAATTTGATAATTGTAATAAATTATTATGATTGTTGGGCAGAGATCTAATGTGATACAAATAACTATTTGACTATGAAACTTGTATGAAAATAGAATATTTTATATTGATTGCAGGAGGACAAATGGAACAGCCATGTTAAAAAATCAATTGACCATGACTCCATGAGTGGGGAACATGTTGGAACTACCTATGGGCTGATTGTTACAAGTGGAAATTCATATATTTGGCCATTGGAAGCCCCTGAAAATCAGGGATTTAGAAAGATGTGAAAATTCCCAAGAGAGGGAAAAAGACCTAGGCAAAAATATGGTTTGGATAAATAGCATATGTGAGGAGACAGGATGCTGCCAAGTATGCTGGGAAATAATATTTCCTATCACTTGCTGTTATGAACACTACTTGCTGAGTGTGAGGCAAGGAGAAGATTACTGACAGAGGAAGACATTGCTGAAGAGGAAATTCCAAGTTTTCCCTAATGGATTCATGGTTAGGATAGGGGGTGAATAGGATGGATTTGGCTTCCCTATTCTACGGTTGGGAGTAACGTGGTTGTTTCCTTTGTCTTCGCGTGAATTGATTCAGATAAGTTATTCTACTCTGTCTTTGGTTAGATATTATGATCACTGATAGATCTGCATTTTATTTATTTTTATGAATGAACCTTGGTCGAACGTTGTTGTGATTAAAGACTGACCCAATACCTCCTATTCATCAATTAGGAATGGATTATTTCTGCTGAAACATAATGTTGAGTAAATTCTAGTGTCATTGGGTGTATTAACGGGAAGAACTATTTCTGCAAAATTTCATTACTCTTGTAATAGGATAACCTCTAGGCTAAATCACACTTTTAATTAATTCTATTGAGTAGACAAATCCTGTGTATGATGCGATTGGGATCAAGCATACTGTCATCTATGAATAGTTATATTTTTGTAAGTAGTTATAGTATACGTATGCGTCTCAACTTATGTACTAGTAAGATCAGAAGCAAAATAAATACCCCCTGTATGACAGGTTTTTCATAAAGATGCGTACAGGAAAATATACCTATATATGCTACATATATATATATATATATATATACACACACACGCTATTTTTGGGAATCTATACAACAAAACTGAAGTTGACTATTTACAAGAGTAATAGTTAATATTATATATGTTTGTCCATGTATGATATGAATCATATGCTGACCAATAGTATGCATCAACAACATGCAAACTAAATGCCATATGTGTAAAGTTTGGTGAATCTGAAATTTAGGAAAGTCTGGAACCCTTTTTATATATTATATAACACGCTAAAATCGAAATTTCCAAACCCTATTAACAAATAACGACTGTATCTAACATTTCTATTGCTCTAAAGGAAAAATCCAATGACTCATATTGTTGGACCATTATTATAGAGAACTTGGGGAAATTCAAGTAAATATTTCATATTCTAAAGTGTAATAATGATCATAGTATATATCAGGTCAGGACTTTGATAATAACCAAAGTATATATATCAGGTTGAGCACTTCGCAAACCAAGTATTATTATTTTTTCTATACAAGTAAGAGGAATCCTTCATGGAGAGATATGTATATAATCATACTTGATATGTTTAAAGTTACAAAATCATTAAAGTTACAAAATCAAAACAACAATACATAGGCTGCACTCAGCCATAATAGGAAGCTTTTTTTATCAGGCATTAAAATAATGGAAGTCCCTTCCATTTATTTCTGACAAACCAGTTACAGAGATAAAGTCAAATCATGTTGAGTAGACAAATCATGTGCATGATGTGATTGGGATCAAACATACCGTCATTTATGAATAGTTATATTTCTGTAGGTAGTTATAGTATACCTATGAGTCTCAACTCATGTACTAGTAAGATCAGAAGAAAAATAAATACCCCTTGTATGACAGGTTTTTCATAAATATGCATACAGGAAAATATACCTATATATGCTATATATATACATACATACATACATACATACATATATATATATATATATATATATATATATATATATATATATATATGTTATTTTTGGGAATCTGTACAACAAAACTGAAGTTGACTATTTACAACAGTAATAGTTAATATTATATATGTTTGTCCATGTATGATATGAATCATATGTTGACCAACAATATGCATCAACAACATGCAAATGAAATGCCAGATGCGTAAAGTTTGGCGAATTTGAAATTTAGGAAAGTCTGGAACCCTTTTTATATATTATATAGGATGCTAAAATCAAAATTTCCAAACCCTATTAACAAATAATGACTGTATCTAACATTTCTATTGCTTTAAAGGAAAAATCTAATGACTCATACTGTTGAACCATTCTTATAGAGAACATGGTGAAGTTCAAGTAAAAATTTCATATTCTGAACTGTAATAATGATCATAGTATATACCAGGTTGGGACTGTAATAATACCCAAAGTATATATATCAGGTCGGGCACTTCAAAAACCAAGTATTATTATTTTTTCTATACAAGTAAGAGGAATCCTTCATGGAGAGATATGTATATAATCATACTTGATCTGTTTTAAGTTCCAAAATCATTAAAGTTCCAAAATCAAAACAACAGTACATAGTTTGCACCCAACCACGATAGGAATATTTTTTTATTAGGCATTAAAATAATGGAAGTCCCTTCAATTTATTTATGACAAACCAATTACAGAGATAAAGTCATTCATCCGACTATAAGATTCAGAAAATGTAATCCTAGGATAAACATTGTCGTTTCCTGATCTTAACAAAGCCCTATCTTGGAAATCGAATACCTTTTATGGGTTTTGAAGCCCTTGTAAAGATGGAATCTCAGAGGGGAAGAGACCCTACAATAAAATGTAGAGATTAAAATTAATAACCACATAAAAATTTGCAATCAAGAAGATCATTGAAAAACACACGATAGAGTCCACAACAGAAGGAAATAAAGTTGCCATAGAGATAATTAAGAGTCTGTACTTAACTCGAGGGATGGAGGTCGCCTTTCCTTTTGTGGCACTTTTGAAGCTCTGTCTTGTGGCTTGAAAGGAGGATATGGGACGATAGAGTCCTGATGGGTACCCTTGCATACAAAAGGGCCCCACCCTTAGATAATAATCAAAATCTTTCTCTCGAAGAAATGCGATTTATAAACTAATTATGAGACTAAATCTTGCTCTCAAAGAAATGCGATTTATATACTAATTCAGAGACTTACTCAACCATATCTTGAAAGCATTGTGGTGCAACATGCAATCTTATTGACCTAAGGAATATTATTTTTCGAATTTCTTTTGGTGAAAGAAAAACATTTTCTCAAAATTAAGACAGAACTATTCTCTCTGATAATTTATGCCCACAGATAGAATCAATATGCTAGAAAGGAAATGAATGCTGCCAATTTAACCACAGACTATAATTCATGACACACAAACAACCTCTTTTCTTCCTTTTTCAAAATTTATTTGGCAGAAAGAATCCACCTTGTATGGAGGTCAATATTTTTGTATACGCCAAAAAAAAAAGGGTATAGAATCTAGAAACAAAATAATAGACATAGAGTCATGACAGGAATCCATAGTGATGGGTTTTAGAGGGATACCTTGTTCTGCAAATAAAATACCTAACGCAGTATAGGAAAATAATTTATAACTACCAACCAAGAAGACATCTCCAGTCCCGGGTTCTCCTAAGTAGGATCTAGGTATGGAGATAGAAATCTTTGTAGCTTTTCTGTTCCAAATGATACAACCCCAAAGAAAAGTATTTTACCACTGTACTTTTCCTAATTGATGTAAGAAGAATTGGTTGAGAACAAAGACCTCTTTCGTTTTGTAATTCCTCCATTATTCCAAGCTAATAAGATAGACCTAGTAACTAGTGGACAATTTAGAGGAATTTGGAGAACAACAAGAGAGCTTTCCACAAGGAATCGTACCCTAACTAATCCAACCAAAAACATGGGGAAAACTATTCCAAGTCTGCAAAATCTTAGATGGGAACCTCATAGAACAACGAAGACCATCAAAACTTCATTAAATAATTTAGCTAGTAGTTACCTAAACAACCATAATACACAGGCGTTATAAAAGGGTTCAAATAACCTTACCAGGTTAAGAGCGAGGTGGATAGCCGACTCCCTCCCACATAGAGAAAGTAACTCCATCGATGCATCAGTCTAACGCCATAAGTGGTAATAGTATCATGGGAAATAGGGGATTACCGCCAATTCATACAACCCAATAGAACGTTGAATGCTAGCCATGAGAGTACATGTCCTGGTTTAATGAGAGAAACAATGTGAAGTACCATAACCACGTGATTATGGCAAGGTGGAAAAAATCGATGGGCACGGAAGTCGAATGGGAGGCCGAGGAAAGGCATTGCAGAGAAATTTTAATGTAACAGTTAGGACCCTATTTAATACACAACTTTTGCTCCTATATTTCACGTCACCAGTTAATGAATGAGGACAACAACTAGTTGAGGATTTGGTTTAATCCTTGTATGTGTTTCTTTCCATTTAATTCTCAGTTGACGGACTAGAAAATTGCATTTGAAACTAGTCACTCCAACTTCGATTTCTGTTTAGGAAATAATAGTGTGTACCTTTGCAAAAAACCTAACTACTTAACTCCAGTTCTATGCGTACCTCACAATGACTACGCATATACAAAGACACTCTGCACTTACATAACTAGAGTGGCCGCTCTAACTCCTAATCATTATACATTACACTCAAAGAAGAATAGAGATTGTATCAAACTCGCTCGGAATAGGAATCGAGACCTAAATATGTCACGAAGTAGCCACTAAAGTTTCATGTAAGTATCCCAACAGACTTGTACAAGTCCCATAGTCATGCTAGATAAAGGTTAAAGGATACCATTCAAAGTACGATTATGGTACACAACAAGAATATTATATATGCAGGTATGTGAATTAATTCTATCAGTCTTAAGTCCAAACCCCCTTTTCAATGATGTAGTAAGGAGTAAAATGCATCATATTATGTTTAAGGGTGAGATAATAAACAACTAGGCTTTTGTCAAAGCACTATACAACTGTGGTAT
>JASDQU011175057.1:957-15008 GCA_032191745.1 Picea mariana
TCGATTCCTTCAACCTGTGTGTATCCTTTACATACCAATATAGGTTTTTTCCAAGTAACCTGTCCATCTTCATTCAATTAATTTCGGAATACCCATTTTGTGCCAATCACATTCTTATTCTTTGGTCTTAGAACCAATTCCCAAGTGTCATTCTTCTCTATTTGATCCAATTCTTCATCCATGGCGTTACTCCAAAAATCATCCTTGTTGGACTCTTAAAATTTATTTGGTTCAATTGTAGATGAGAGTGCTAGGTGTGTTTGTTCTGGTGAACAGATTCTTCTTCTAGTCTCAACTCATGTGTCTTTGTTTCCAATAATCTAATCTGAAGGATGATTCTTCTGTACTCGTTTACTAGGTGTCTTTAGAGAGACATGTTGAACTTTCTCTTCTACTTCTGTCTAATCCTCTTCATCTTCCCCTTCTACTTCTTCTTCATCTTATGCTTCTTCTTTGTAAAGTTATTCCATTGATTCATTTTCTTCTTCCTTTAATTCTCGTCCACCTGTTTCATCAATTTTTACATTGATGTTTTCCACAACTTTGTTCAATATTAGATTGTAACACTTGTATGCTTTCCTTGTACTTGAGTAACCAACAAGTACTCGTTTGTCCACACGAGAGTCAAACTTTCCCATTTTGCCATCTTCTCTTTTGATGTAGCATTTGCTTCCAAATACTCTAAAGTGCTTCACATTTTCTAGTCTTCCTTTCCATAGCTTGTAGGAAGTTTTGTCATTGTTGTTTCTAAGCATTACTCTGTTTTGAATGTGAAATGTTGTATGCAATGCATGTGTCCAAAGAATATATGTCAATTTGGAATCCATTAGCATCGTTCGAGCCATTTCCTGTGTAAATATCATCCATTATGATAATATTCCTTTGTCTTTGAACCACTCTCTGAACCAATATATGAATCCATGCTATCATCCACTATCATATATCTGTCCAAACATGATAAGTGTTCTTACAAATCCATTTTTGTCCAAACTGTTCAAGACTCGACTGCACAAATGTCTATAATGCTGACTCATTTATCACTATACTATCATGAAGTCTTCACTACTACAACTGAGTGTACTTTTGCTAACTGACTTATCTGTATCTATCTACTTAAACTCGGCAAGATTCTCTAAGGATGGTTCTTTGGTCTGTCACAGCTATCGCATAGACTCCCCCTATCTAATATTCATATTACATGGGAGTGTCTAAGTCGTATGACTCAGAACAATTCCTGCTCTAATGTGTATTCATCATCATCTTCATTGGTAGATTCATCATCTCTTTGAGCTATGACTTCTTTCTTTCTGTCTGTGGATTCATATTTCACTACAATGCCTGAAAGTACAATCTCTTGAACGTGTTCCTCATTTACATGTCCTTCTATTCTTTCAGTTATTTTCCAAACCTTTCTGTATCTAACATCTTTCTTTTTCTTTGTAGAATTTTTTCATCTCGTTTTATTGCCAATATTGCGATCTCTGGGACCTGGTATTTGTTCACATGTTCTTCATGTTATCTTATACATACTTTCTTATATTTGATATCGGTGTTATCTTTCATGGAAGTATCGATCATGCTTCTACAATCACTAGCTATGTGTCCATAGTTATGACATTTGTAACATTTAATGTTATGTGGGGTCACATAGGAATTTTGATGCAGGAGCATCACTAACAAATCACGAGTGGAGGACAGTTGGGTGCACTAGCGCACATTTTGAAGAATTTTAAATTTTGAAGAAAGCGTATCACACAAATATTTTGGAAAAAAAAATGTAATTAAAGAACCTCTTTAATGTTTTGGAGCTGGATGATTTCATGAGGACATCGAAGAATGTATTTTCTTTTAATGAAACTGAGTGCAGTACAGATTCGATGTATTCGATATGATCTTTCTGTCACAAATACTTATTGTAATAAATTCTAAGTAGTTGATATATTTTAATTTGATAGGATAGATTTAGAGTAGTTGGAGGGAAGAGCTCGAAGAGCCCTCTTGTATAAAGCTTTGTATTGTTTCTCAGTAGAGGTTGTTGATAGGCTATTGAATCTATTGTAGAGGTTATTGTTGGCACTCTAGTTATTGAGAGTTGTTTCCATTGTAGCTGAGAGTCGAGAGCTACGGGGAAGCAATGTATGAACACATGTATATTTCATTTGAATGAATATGGCAAAGGAAAATTGTCTTAAATGCATGGTGTTTCCGTGTATATCTGAATGAATGAATGGTAGACTTCATGTTTATTTTCAATTCTCTGTTATTTCTTGTTCTTGTGTGTATGTATGAATTTACATGGTTGAATGTATGAATCTGTGAAAATTTAAATAAGTTTTGATCATTTATCTTCTATGAGCTAGTGAAAGTGTGCATAGTGTCCGCAAGGAGTGCAGAGTCTATTTCGACTCGTGAGCTCAAACACATAACGTGAATATTAGAGGTGAAAGGAGTGCATATCGTCCACAAGGTGTGCATGAAAAAGTCTTTTGACTTAGAATTTCAGAGGGATTAACAAAAGTTGTCCACAGAGAGGCCAAGTTGTGGAGGAAGACATGTTGCAAAGAGTGCACGGGCTGGAATTCAACTAAGCATTGAAAGGATTATTCTTAGAAGACAAAAGTTTGAGAGGAAGAACAAGCTTAGGAGGAAGAGTGGAGAAAATATTTCAAAGGGAGGAGTCCTTTGAGGTTTTCCTAGAATCAACAAAGAGAGATCCATCCAGGAGGGATTGGGATCGTTCCAGACCGTTATACTTGGGAAAAGTTGCACGAAGGCAAGTCGCGTGGTATTTCGACATTTCAGAGTTTGGAGCATTTTGAGGTGTTGAGAGGTGGGATCGTCGAAGTCATGAAGTCATGAGGCAAATATTAACCATTGGCTGTGAGGAGACACACAATAGTAGATTAGATAATCCGAGAGTTAGAGACTCAGAGAAAGTAAGTTTGGAGTAAGTGAATTTTTGCAAAGTCACGAAACTCGAAGTACAACTAGACCTTCAGATCCAGGGAGACATGTGGTAGAGAATTGTGAATTTGGAGAAGGTGTTTCGAGAGGAAATAGAGGAGGAGGTTGCAATATCACCAGAGCTTGAAGTGGTGAAGGGATTGGCCCAAGTTTATAGCCTGCGATCACAGAGGAGAAAGAGTCTAGTGCCAAACTAGTACTCGCAATTGGTGTTTCCAACGCCAGAGAGCAGGGTTGTGTTATCACAGTAAGTTGCCTTGGGTTTTTAGTTTGTTTCCATATTTTCCTTGATAAAATTGTGTTTGTTAGGACCCCCTTGATAAATAAAGTGTTGATTCATAACTTATGTTTTGATCCTCATTTTATTTTTGGACTTAGAATCGTTTTTGTTCATGACTTAAAATTTGGTCCCCCTCGTGATTTGTCACTAGGATCGATCCTCTCCACAACTAGATTTATTTAACAAACCATTTTCCTCATTCATTACCTTGTAGCTATGACTTGTTGTCCTTTTATTACCTGTCCAATCATTTTTTGAAATGGAGCGTTCCCCACTCATCAGGAGTTTCTGTAGTGCCTTTCTCATTCATCATTTTCCACCTTGAGTTATGATTACAACGTTGAAGTCATTTTCCTTGTTTTTAGTGGTAGGAGTTGGTTAAGAAGATGCCTTCAATATCTTGTATTTACGAGCTCCGATAATGGTTTATGATTTTGAAAAACTCAATATTGTCGTGCTGCGCAAACTCCTAGTTCTGACTAGTCGACAACAGTGCAGCCAGATCCGATGTTGAGGTAGATTCGGAGGCCGGCATGTTCGCGAATTCATCCTAAAATCTCACTGAGGCTTCAAACAAATGCATATTCCACAGGTATCCCATGTTTCCTCCTTTTCACATAAATTTTCAAAGAGAGTTAGCACTCAGAGTTTTGGATTACCAGGCTTGCATAGTTGAAGAAGACTTTTCCTCACACCATTCTATCCCTGTCTCCTCTCATTTCAAACCTATAAAATTCACTACCTGTATGTCAAATTCTGATATATCCGCCCACCATAGCTACTAATCTCACAACATCTAAATAGTTCTATCCTCTGCATACGCAGTGCACTACCTAAAGGCATTGCTTATCCACACTGTGTCTCCCCTGCTTCCTTTGACATTTGAGTCGAGTTTTTTCTACCCAGTTTCAAAAGGTCAATTATAGAGTACCCTCTCATTGTCTAAGTGTTCAATACTTGCACAAATCTAAGGGAGGGATTTCCATAGCCAAGTTTTAGCTTACTAGAAATCAGTCTGGTTTAAGGGGAAGTTCTTGTAAAAGTGCAGCTTTGTCCATTTGAAACTTGACTTTAGGTCCTCCTGGTCATTACCACCCCATAGCCATATGAATATCTCATCCTAATCTACGAAGACTCCTCAAATGAAGAAGTCACACAAGGGGGGCAAGATAGTTAGAACTAAACTTGTGGATATGCATCTTTTTGAGACAGAGCCCATGGCAAAAGAAGTTTTTTAGACAAGATTCAATCTAGGTCTAAGGATGTGGATACTAGCATATTCCACTTTGGATTGATTAGAATGCTAGTTTCTGAAGAATTGGGTAAGAAATATATCTCATGGGAACATTTTTTTGTTGCTTCCCACTTCAAGTTGGATATATCAGCCACTCCTCAATCATAGAACACAAGACCTTTATCATCCACCAATGTTGCTAAAGTAGGTACCAGCAAGAAAAGAAAGGGAAAAGTTATTATTCAAGTTTCAGAGGTCATCAAGGAGGTCACAATAACTTAGGAGGAAGCTTTTCTTTCCCCACAGAGATATTTTTCACCTCCTCCTCCACCAGAGTTAGAAGAAGTTCCTTCTACTACTAAAACTTCAACAAAGAAAGGGAAGAAGATACACTTCTCCTCTTCTCCTCTAGCAGCCAGTACCAAGGTTAGGAAACCTTTCACAAGATCATCAATTCCTAAAGAGGTTTTTGAAGAACAATCCCTACCAAGAGCCTCTATCCTACAAAAGAAGAAGGGTAAAGGCATTGAAAAGCCTGTGGAGAGGAAAGAACAAACCCCTGTACAAAAGAAGAAAGATAAATACAGAGGTATCAGAAAGCCCGATGAGACAGACAAGGCAATTCCTATGTAGTAGGAAGAGGAGACCATGAAGAAGCATGTCGAGACCATTCATGTCACTACTCCACCTAATAGCGAGACATTCAAAAGATTAATCAGGCAACTTAGGGATGCTAGGAAGGAGGTGGCTTAGTTGAAAACAGAAGCCATGTCCGACAGGGTTAAGATGAAAGAAAACATGGATGGCTAAAGTCACACCCTTGACCTGGCAAGGTTCACAGCAAGAAAGGCCCAGCCTCTCCATAGGTAGCTCAAAAACATGGATGATTTTAGGGGCTAGATTTCGCTCATGGGCTAATTTTCCATGGTTTTTCCAAAAACAAGATTCACTATTTTAAAAATGATTCGCCTGAATTCTATAGGATAAAATTATTTTACCTTAAAAATCACCAAAATGTTATAAAAACTATATAAAATCCTTAGAAATTTGAATATTTTTACAAAAATATCGTCAAACATTTATAGTTGGCATATGAAGGATTAGTAATATTCGCCAAGGTTTCTACATTTTAAAATAAATTTCCATCCTCAAAATCATCCCTACTCAAAAACCTTTATAGGAAGAACAAAGGCTTTCAGTCTTAGAACAGGAAGCTCAAAGCAAAGTTGCAACATTTTCATGATGAAGTGGCTCAAAGAAACTTGCAGGTATTGGTTGAAGCTACTATTGAAAAGGAGACACCAATAACCAAGGAGAGCATAGCTCCACTGAAGAAGCCTGTCACCACTAAAAGGAAGAGGCTTGTTGTGCCAAAGGAGGATCCTCCTTCTACAAGAAAGAGTGTCAGGTTAAGTGTTAGGGTAACGAAGTAGATGGTGAAAGGTGAGCCCCATTTTTTAATATGGTTCCTTTTTGTGAGGATAAACTGTTGTTGAAACATTACCTATGCCACCTATACAGGCTTCTAAGTGCTTATTGTTTAGAGTATTGGGATTTTTGTGAAGAATTAACTCCTTCAGCAGTAAGATTGCAGACATTCTATAGCGCTATGGCGCTACAAAATAGTCTATTTTGGTGTTCCATTGGTGTTCTACCTACAGTGCTACCAAATCACCTAATGATAATGGTGCTGATATTACTCAAGGTTTCTACTTGCTCTACACATGTCCAAGTGGAGGTGCTGCATTTTTTATGGCTCTACCTAAAATTTGCACAGAGACACACAATGGTGCTACTGAAATTCGCTACCTAATTTCTGGTAGAGACGGAATTTGCACAGAGATGCACCAGAGTGGCGCTACCAAAATTTTCTACCTAAAATCTCATAGACACTGAAGTTTTCACAGGGGATAGGAAGGTTTGGCACTACCTTTTCTACTTGTCTAGTTTTTAAGTGCACTAAAAAATCTTACAAAATTTGGTAAAGGCACTACAAAGTGCACTACTCAGAGTGCTATCCAAAGAGGCTACCAAGAGACACCAGGAATCCAGGAGGGTCAAGCTAACAAATTTTTTGATAGNCCAAAATTTTCTACCTAAAATCTCATAGACACTGAAGTTTTCACAGGGGATAGGAAGGTTTGGCACTACCTTTTCTACTTGTCTAGTTTTGAAGTGCACTAAAAAATCTTACAAAATTTGGTAAAGGCACTACAAAGTGCACTACTCAGAGTGCTATCCAAAGAGGCTACCAAGAGACACCAGGAATCCAGGAGGGTCAAGCTAACAAATTTTTTGATAGTCGCTGATGGAGAGAACTACAAAAACATTAGCTAACAGCATGATGACAACCACATACTCCTGAAGGACACATGGCAAACAAGGAGTTGCGTAGCAAAGGGGGATAAAGTTAGTTGGAAGATTGGTTGGATTAGTCACCAACACTTTCCTATTTTATAGCATAGGTTGTTAGTCAATTTGTTGGATGAAATAAATTCTTAGAGATTTTCATGGAAGGAGGCTAGCTTGTACCTCCAGTTGTTGCCTCCCTTTTTTGTTATAAATAAATAGATGAAATGCTTTAGTAGGTTCGAATGCTTGATAAAGGATCCCTTATACTGTAATATTTTGATGAAGTTACTGTGAACTGGCTATGTACTTGATTTAAGACATCTTGGTTAATAGAAATCAACTTCTCTTTCATATTATTTGCTTATGATGCTAAAGTGTTCATGCTTTGAATTATTCACATGAATGGTTGTGGTGATATTATGGTGTATGTTTGATCATTATATTATCATGATGTTTCTTTACTATCCTTAAGTTTTGATCTCAAGAATATCTTGTGTTAAGAATATTTCTTCCTTAGGCTGTTTGTAGACCTGATGTTTACAGCAACCCTTACATTCCTCTCATTGAAGTCTTCCCTCTATTCATACTTACTCCCAATTACTGATTGAAGTTAGCCAAGACCTTGATTGCAAGTGCATGCTAGCCCTGTTTTCTGAGTTGGAACATTATCATTTTGAGTCTTTTCCATTTGACCCCTTAAAAAAACTCTTACATTCACATATAACCTGATGGGTACTGGGCTTGCCTTCAATGCAATCTGAAGGTGATTTCTAGTGATAATAGGTTGCAAGTAGTCTGAACTTGTAGGTGACATCAAGGGGACCTGTGTGTGAATTAATCGTTCAAAGTCTGTTGAAGGGCCGAAGAGCTAATTCAGCTCAAGAGTTGAAGATCCGAGATCGGGAGTTCACATAATCCCCTGGAGGGAGGGGGTTGTGCACCAGAGAGGTATCAAAGAAGACAAAAAATTGATTTCTGTAGAAAAAGGAGACATAGAAGTATGTTGATATCATCAAGTGGTATCAGATACATCATCACAATGTCTCCTAGGAGACGTGAAAATCCGCCCATAGAAAATAGAGCTATGGAAAGGGAGATGTGAGAACTCAAAGCAAGGATGGATGCCCTAGAAATAGTGCAAAGGAGATCACCTGATGTTGGAGACATCCATGATGCAGAAAATGAAGAATTGGAAGTTGAAGAAGTTGTAGCAGAGGATGTTGCAGAAGAGCGCTTGCTAAAAGTGGTTGTTAAGTTGGGAGATAGAGCAAAGATAGATATCCCAATGTATGCAGGTAATTTGGACATTGAAGAATTGCTTGATTGATCATTGGATACGAGCAATGGAAAAGTATTTCGACTATGAAGATGTCGNATTGGAAGTTGAAGAAGTTGTAGCAGAGGATGTTGCAGAAGAGCGCTTGCTAAAAGTGGTTGTTAAGTTGGGAGATAGAGAAAAGATAGATATCCCAATGTATGCAGGTAATTTGGACATTGAAGAATTGCTTGATTGATCATTGGATACGAGCAATGGAAAAGTATTTCGACTATGAAGATGTCGATGAGGAGATAAAGGTGAAACGTGTTGTGACCAGGTTGAAAGGACATGCAACACTGTGGTGGGATAAACTGCAGGCTGAAAGGTGAAGCAAAGGAAAACAAAAGATCAAGAGTTGGGATCGAATGGTAGCCAATCTAAAGGCTAAATTCATACCCAAGGACTACCAGATAAATTTTTTCAGGAGGCTGCAGAACCTGAGATAGAAAGGAATGACGGTGAAGGAGTACGYAGAGGAGTTCTATAAGTTGAAAATCAGGGCTGGACAAAGAGAGAGAGATGAGGAAAAAGTTTCCAGATACATAAATGGCTTGAGATATGAAATCGAGGATGAAATCAACATGATGATAGTCAGGATAGTGAAGGATTCGTACCAAATTGCGTTGAAATCAGAGAAGAAGTTGGCCAGAAAAAAGAGCCAACAAAATAGAGGTAGAATCTTAAACAGAGGCAAAGGAGTTGTCCATGACAAGAAACAGAAGCCCAAAGGTGAGACGAAGAAACCACATAGTCACTCTAAGAGAGAAGGAAGTTCCTGAGGAAGACAGAGTAGTGGTAGAAACTCTTTTCCTAGAGGAAGAGGAAGAGGTAAAGGAGGAGAGATAAAGTGTTATGCCTGTGAAAACGTAGGACACGTGTCTTGGGAATGTACCGAGAGAAAGAAATGAGGAGGTGAAGCTCACATTTCGGAAGCGAAGAAGCGAGATGTTGAGGCAGAAGGCGCAGAAGATGGGAGATCTGATGATGAAGAAAGTCGTCTTAAAACTAGAGATGGAGATTGAAAAGCCAGTGCAGAAGAACAATTTGTTCAGGACAACTTGCAAGACTAAAGACAGATTTTGCAAGGTGATAATTGACACTGGGAGCATTGATAACTTAGTATACACATAGATGGTGGAGAAGTTAGAGATGGAGATGAATACACATCCGACACCATATAAAGTCTCATGGTTGTAGAAATGTCATCAGGTAACAATAACTAAACAATGCCTGGTTGAATTTAAAATAGGAGGATATAGATATGAAATTCTATGTGATGTGATTTCCATGGACGTATGTCATGTTTTGTTGGGAAGACCATGGCAGTATGACAGGAATTTCATTCATGATGGGAGGATAAATACTTATACCTTGGAGAAGAATGGTAGGATGCACATGTTGCTGCCAATTGAGGAGAATAAAGTGAAGGAAGAAGCCAACATGAGCATACTTCTCATGAGTTGGAAGGAAATCCTGAGTGAAGTTAAGAAGGAACAGGAGATGCAGTTTGTTGTAGTGATGAAGCTGAAAGTTATCCTTACAAGTAATTATAAGGAGGATCTTCCTAAGGAAATTCGGGAGATGTTAGAAAATTTTGCTGACATAGTAGTGGATGAGTTGCCGAGCTCATTGCCACCTATTAGAAGTATCAACCATCACATTGACTTGATACCAGGAGAAATCCTTCCGAACAAAGCAGCATACAGATTGATGCCTCAATAGAAATGGGAGTTAAAAATACAAGTTCAGGACTTGTTAGACAAAGGTTTGTTTAGAGAAAGCTTGAGTCCATGCACAGTACCAACTGTGTTGAGTCCTAAGAAGGATGGAAGATGGAGAATGTGTACAGACTCAAGTGCCATAAATAAGATCACCATTAAGTACATATTTCCATTGCCAAGGATGGATGACTTAATGGATTTTTTAAGTGGATCAAACTATTTTTCAAAAATAGATTTGAAATGTGGATATCACTAGATAAGGATGAGGGAAGGTGATGAGTGGAAAACAACCTTCAAGACAAATGCAGGATTGTATGAAGGGCTTGTTATGTCGTTTGTCTTAACAAATGCCCCGAGTAATTATATGAGATTGATGAATGAAGTGTTGAAATAATTTATTGGAAATTTTTTGATCACATATCTGGATGATATACTAGTCTTCAATAAAACCGAGGAAGAGAATCTGAGGCACTTAACGTTAGTGATGAAGAGGTTACAATGGGAGAAGTTGCTGATAAATTTAAATAAATCCTCTTTCATGAAGACATGACTCGTTTATTTAGGTTTTGTGATCTCTTTGAATGAATTGAAGATGGATCCCAAAAAGGTGAAAGCAATCAGAGAATGGTCATCACCAAGGAGTATATTTGAGGTAAGAAGCTTCCATGGATTAGCAATTTTTTATCGGAAGTTCATAAATTTTTTTAGTGAAATCGGTGCACAGATGATGGACACAGTGAAGAAAATACATAAGTATATCAAATGGATAGAAGAGGCTGAGAAGAGTTTCAACATATTGAAGGAGAAGATAACAGAACAACCGATTCTGGTTTTGTCATATTTCGAGAAGACATTTCAGGTGAGGTGTGATGCGAGTGGAGTTGCAATTGGAGCAGTCTTAAGTCAAGATAATAGGATTGTTGCCTATTTCAGTGAGAATCTAAATGATGCTAAGAGAAAATACTGCACATATGATAAAGAGTTATATGCCATAATTCAAGCCTTGAAGAAATGGAGGCACTATCTTGTTCCAAAAGAGTTTTTTTTTTATAGCAATAATCAGGTTTTACAATTCATAACCAAACAAGAAAACTTAAACTAGAGACATGCCAAGTGGATAGAGTTTATGCAAAAATTTCACTTTTGTCATTAAACATGTTTCTAGTAATGCTAACAAGGTTGTTGATGCATTGAGCAGGAGATGTCTAATTATGCAGGAATTTCAGGTGAAAACCTTGGGGTTTGACCACCTTAAGGAAATGTATCATGATGATCCAGATTTCAAAGAAGCATATGAAGCATGTCCGAATCATGTGCTTAGAGACATAATCCAGTGGGATGAATATCTTATTCAGAATGGTTTATTGTTTAAAGGATGCCAGTTGTTCATACCAAAGTGTTCGATGAGGGAGAATTTGCTGAAGTAAAATCATAGTGGAGGTCTAGCCAGACATTTCGGCCATGAAAAAATGTTTGCACAGTTGAACGGTTCATATTATTGTCCAGGTATGAGATCATAGGTGAAAAGGTTTGTGAACAGATATAATATTTTCTAGTATGAAAAGGGGAAGAAGCAAAATATTGGGTTGTATCAACCATTGCCTATTCCATAAAGGCCTTGGGATGCAATAAGCATGGATTTTGTGTTGGGATTGCCAAGGAAACAGAGAGGAAGTGATTCCATATTTGTGGTAGTGGATAGATTTTCAAATATGGCACACTTTATCCCATGCTAGAAAACTACTGATGCAATGCACATTGCAAATTTGTTTTTCAAGGAAGTTGTAAGACTCCATGGATTACCCAGGAGTATTGTTTCAGATAGGGATACCAAATTTGTTGGTCATTTCTGGAGAATGTTTTGGAAGAAGCTGGGAACAAAACGATCCTTTAGTTCTGCATATCATCCTCAAAGGGATGGATAGACTGAGGTGGTGAATCAAATTTTAGAATATTTGCTGAGAAGTTTGGTCACTAAACACCGTAGCCAGTGAGATCAGATTCTAGCACAACATAGTTTGCATGTAATGACTTAGTGGATAGAAGTACCAGAAAGAGTCCATTTCAGATAGTGTATGGAATGAATCCAAGGGGAGTGTCAGAGTTAAGAGATCTAAAACAAAGTGAATTTAGAAGCGTTGGAGACGAAGACTTCGCTGCAGAAATGCAGAAGCTTCATAATCAGATCAAATAGAAGTTGCAAAGGAGAAACAATGAATATAAATTTCGAGCTAATCAACATAGGAGGAAACTTCAGTTTGAAGTTGGAGATCAAGTTCTTTCACATCTTAGGAAGGAGAAGTTCCCAAGAGGGATATATAATAAACTAAATTTGAATAAGATAGGATCGTGCAAAATCCTAAGAAAATTTGGTGTGAATGCTTATGAGATAGAGCTTCCAAAAGATGTGGGTATATCGCCCATATTCAAAGTTACAGAACTGTATCCTTAAAGGGAAGATGGAGCCGGAGGACCTGAATATCAGAGGGAGATCAAGTGGAAAAATCAAATGTCGGTAGCAGAGAAGCTGCAGATGGAGCAGGTTGTAGATCGACGAATTGGTAAGAAGATCAGAAGGAAAACATATTTTGAGTATTTTTTAAAGTGGAAAGGATGACCAATAGAAGATGCTAGTTGGGTAAGTGAAACGAACATCCAAAAGCATGGAAGGTTAATGCAGGAGTCCATGACTTTTTCAGCCAGAGGAGTATGATGTAGGAGCATTGCTAGCAAAGAATGAGTGGAGGACAGTTGGGCGCACTAGCATGCATTTTGAAGAATTTTGAATTTTGAAGAAAGCGTATCATGCAAATATTTTAGAAAAAAAATTGTAATTAAAGAACCTCTTTAATGTTTTGGAGCTGGATGATTTCATGAGGACATGAGAGAATGTATTTTCTTTTAATGAAACTAAGAGTAGTACAAATTCGATGTATTCGATATGATCTAACTGTCACAAATATTTATTGTAATAAATTCTATGTAGTTGATAGCTTTTAATTCTATAGGATAGATTTAGATTAGTTGGAGGGAAGAGCTCTAAGAACCCTCTTGTATAAAGCTTTGTATTGTTTCCCAATAGAGGTTCTTGAATCTATTATAGAGGTTATTGTTGGCACTCTAGTTATTGAGAGTTGTTGCCATTATAGCTAAGAGTCGAGAGATACCGAGAAGCAGTGTATGAACTCATGTATATTTTAGTTGAATGAATATAGAAGAGGAGCATTGTCTTAAATGCACAGTGTTTCCGTGTCTATCTGAATGAATGAATGGTAGGCTTTATGTTTATGTTCAATTCTCTATTATTTCTTGTTCTTTTKTGTATGTATGCATTCACATGRTTGAATGTATGAATCTATGAAACTTTAAATAAGTTTCAATCATTTCTCTTCTATGAGCTAGTGCAAGTGTGCATAGTTTCCACAAGGAGTGCAATGACAGAGTCTGTTTCGACTCGTGAGCTCAGAAGAGATAACATGAATCTTAGAGGAGMAAGAAGTGCATAGCGTCCACAAGGTGTGTGTGACAGAGTCTTTTGACTCACAATTCTAGAGGGATTAGTGGACATTGTCCACAKAGAATCTAAGTTGTGGAGGAAGACTTKTTGCAAAGAGTGCATAGGCTGGAATTTGACTAAGTGTCAAAAGGAATATTCTAAGAAGACAAAAGTTCAAGAGGAAGAATAAGCTCAGGAGGAAGAGTTGTGAAAATATTTCAAAGGGAGGAGTCCTTTGAGGTTTTCCCAGAATCAACAAAGAGAGATCCTTCCAAGAGGGATTGGGATTGTTCCAGACCGTCAGACCTAGGAAAAGTTGCACATAGGCAAGTCGTGTAGTGTTTCGGCATTCCAGAGTTCAAATCATTTTAAGGTGTTGAGAGGTGGGATCGTCGAAGCCAGGAAGTCACGAGGCGAATCTTAATCGTTAGCTACGAGGAGACACACAAAAAATAGATTAGAGAATACATGAGTTAGAGAATCAGAGGAATTAAGTGTGGAGTAAGTGAATTTTCACGAAGTCATGAAACCCAAAGTATAGTTGCACCATCAGATCTAGGGAGACACGTGGTAGAGACCCATGAATTCGGAGAAGGTGTTTCGGGAGGAAACATAGGAGGATGTTGCAATATCGTTGAAGCCCGAAGTGGTGAAGGGATTGGCCCAAGGTTATGGCCCGTGGTCAC
>JASDQU011175060.1:0-10166 GCA_032191745.1 Picea mariana
TCTTCCAAGGTTTGGTTTGTTTGTTCGATCTATCCGTTAGTTTCTGGGTGATATGCAGTACTAAAATTGAGTTGGGTTCCCAAGGCCTCTTGAAAACTCGTCCAAAATCATCCAGTAAACACCGATCCTCGATCGGATATAATCTTCTTAGGCACGCCATGCAGCCTCATAATCTCACTGATGAAAACTCTCGCTATGTCATGTGCCTGATACGTCGTACGCATAGGAATAAAGTGAGCACTCTTCGTCAGAGTGTCTACTACTACAAAAATCGAGTCGTGTCTCCTTGTCGTCAGTGGCAATCCAACAATAAAATCCATCAAAATAACTTCCCATTTCGATTTTTGAATGGCATGTGGTTGAAGTAATTTTGCCAGGTGTCTATGCTTAGCCTTTACCTTCTGACACTCTAGACATCTAGCCACTAATTTGACTATGTCGGCCTTCATTCCCTTCCAGCAGAATAAGGGTTTAAGGTCTGGCCTCATCTTCGTGACTCCTGGGTGAGCCATGTAAGCTGCTCTATGAGCCTCGCTCAGGATCAACACCCTCAAATTGTCATTTGGCGGTACGTAAATCCGACTTCTAAACCTCAATAACCCATCGCTATCAAATGAATATCCCTCATATCGTGGTACGATCATTGTGTTTTTTCTGATAAACCCCTCGACCTCCTTGTACCAATCATCATTACGTTGTAAAGTGAGAATCTTCTCCCATAGATTCGTCTGAAGAGGAAACACCGAAAATATGCATGGCCTCCGACTCAAACCATCCACCACTCAGTTCACTGTTCCCTTTATGTAAGTAATCTTGAAGTCGTACTCGCTAAGCAATTTCAACCAATGTCGTTGTCATGCGTTCAGGTCGCTTTGCGTAAAAATGTATTGTAGTCCACAATGATCAGTATTTAATTCAAATTTTCGTCCCACAAGGTAGTGTCTCCAAACCTTCAAGGCATATATGATGGCTAATAGCTCCAAATCATGCGTCGCGTAGTTCTCCTCATGCCTTCTCAGTTTCCTCAAAATGTAAGCAATCACTCGTCCGTCTTGCATCAAGACTCCACCTAAACCTTCCTTGGATGCGTCAGTGCATACCAAGAAGTTTGCGTCCATGTGAGGGACTTTTAGTATCAGTGCTATTGTCAACAACTCTTTAAGCCTCTGAAATTCTTCCGTGCATTTCTCAGTCGAAACAAAATTCTCATTTTTTCTTCTGCAATTCCGTGATCGGATTTGCTATCTTCGAAAATCCCTCGACAAATCGTCGATAGTATCCTCCTAAACGCATAAAACTATGCACTTCTGTGACGTTCGTCGGCACAGGCCATTCCATAATAGCCTCAACCTTTGCTGGATCCAGCGCGATGCCTTCACCGGAGATGACATGCCCTAAGTAGTGAATCCTCGATTGATAAAAAGAGAATTTGGACAAATTCCCATACAATTTGTGCTCTCGCAGACATTGTAGTACCAAGTGAAAGTGCTTTTCATGCTCCTCCATCGTCCGAGAGTAGATCAAGATATCGTCAATGAATACTTGGATGAACTTGTCCAAGTACTCACGGAACACCCCGTTCATCAAACTCATGAATACCCCTGGGGCATTTGTCAGTCCAAACGGTAAAATAGTAAACTCGTAATGTCCAAATCTCATCTTAAAGGAGGTCTTAGGGACATCATCCTCCTTGATCCGTAACTGGTGATACCCTGATCGCAAATCGATCTTGGAAAACACCATCGCACCCTTCATTTGATCGAACAGATCATCAATTCTTGGTAAGGGATACTGATTCTTGATTGTAGCCTTGTTCAGTTGACGATAGTCAATGCAAAGCCTCCACGATCCGTCCTTCTTTCATATGAAAATAACAGGTGCACCCCATGGTGACACACTAGGACATATCAGTCCCAGGTCCAACAACTCCTTCAATTGCATTTTCAACTCTTGCAACTCCGGGGTCGACATCCGATAAGGCGTTCTTGCTATCGGTTCGGTCCCCGGTTTCAGGTCTATGGTAAACTCCAGTTTCCTTTCCGGCGACATCCCAGGTAACTACTTTGGAAATACGCCCACAAACTCTCTCACCATTGGAAGGTGTTCTAGACCCTCTGCTACTCTTTTTTTTTTTAACGCAAGGATCGCATAAATCTTTCACCCCTTGCGCATACTCTTCTGTAACTGTAAGGAAGAGACGAACCTCAGGGAAACTCCCTGATTCCATCCTACTATCACACGTCTTTGTCCTTCATCATCGACCAAGCTCAACCGTTTTGTCTTACAGTTGAGTATCACCTCATGCGATTCCAACCAATCCATACCAATCATGACGTCATAAGATCCTAAGATCGTGACGTACAATTTGACCCTCGTGACAAACTCTCCCAGGTTAAGGGCACAGCCTGTAACCTTTCCTCCAACCTTCTGTTTGGCTCCTGAAGCCATCTCTACGAAGCTAAACTTGTCCTATTCGACTGCCTTTACCTTAATCCTTTTTAGTGCTGCACCAGAAATGAAACTCTCAGTAGCACCTGGGTCTATCAAAATACTAAGGGTCTGGTCAGCGACAGTACCTGTCGTCTCGAGCACAGTCGAATGGTGCTCTACCTGGCGGTTATTCACCGCTACATGAATCCGATGGGCCTTGCCCAGATCTCCCACTGTAGTGGGTCCGGCTAATCCGGACACCCTGGTCCTCTCCACAGGACAGTTGCGCTGGTAGTGTGGCTCCCCACACGTCGAACACCCCTTCTTTGGCCCAGTAGTCCTGGTACCCGAAGTAGAAGACGACGGCCCACTGGCCTAGAACCTAGGTCTATTCTGCTAAATAGGCCTAAACTGTTGCTGCTACGGGCGACACTATTGTTGATGCTATGGTCCCCGATAAGGTGACCGCTGCTGAGGCAGTGGTCATCAGGGTGTAGTGAAAGTGGATCCTCTCTGGAAACCATGATATCCCAGCGTAAGTCTCACTGATGTCTGATGTTGTGGTGTACCATATGAACCCTGCCCTGCTGGTCTTGCTGGAGTCCTGGTCTGACTCCCACTGATAAGCCCCTCCTCTACTATGAGGGCCTTTTGGACAACGTCGTGCAAGTTTTGAGGCATCAAGATCCTAACCTTTTCATGCAGGCTACCGTTAAGGCCAAACATGAACCGATTGACCTTGAGCTTCTTAGTGTTAAGGTGGAGAGCATACCGGAGCAGCTCCATAAAACGTGCCTCGTACTCGGGCACTGTACGACCTCCCTGTCGTAAAGCGTTGAACTCATTGAGCTAACTCTCAATGAATTCCTCTGAAAGGTACCTCTCCCAGAACCGTTCCTCGAATAGTTCCCAGGACATGTCTTCGACGGCCATGTTCAGCTGCGGTAGGAGTGTCTTCCACCATAGAAGAGCGCTCCCCTTTGGTTGAAAGACCGCCATGCGGACCTTCATGTTGGAGGTATAATCATGAAGTGAAAAGCACATCGCCATGTTGTCCAACCATGCCTCGGCGGAGGCACCATCCGGGGCACCAAAGAACTTGGGAAATTTAACCTTCTTGAGTTCACGGTGAATGCTACCTGTAACGGCTGGTGCGCGTGGCGGAACCTCAGCAGGTGCCGGTGCCATGGCCCAATCTCTGTCCAAACGACTTATCAGTCTCTCGGACATGCGCTGAAAAGATCTCATCATCCCAACAACATCGCCAACTGCTATCTTATCCTATCCGAGAACCTGCTCGCCTCCCTAGGGGTTAGACCCCTCAACCGTCGATGCCACTAGAGGCGTCACACCTCCTCCCCTGGCACCCCGTCGTCTGCCTCTGTGGCATCCTCTAACCATGATTACCTTCACGCACATAATAAACTCGATCAGCAACAGTATAATCAATCTAATCAAGTCAACGAAAGTAGTAGCGAATCCCAAGTTGCATATCAAACCTGCTCTGATACCATATGTAATGCCCTCCTCGTTACGACAACAACTCCGATAACAGGTGCAAATTTTTTTATTTTTATTTTTTTTGGTTTAAGGTGTGTGCGCTCGTGTAAAAAGGAACAGACACACTTGACTCTACGTCGCCACCCGACGACTAACAAGACGCAACCATGATAATCACAACAAGAAGACATAAGGCCCTCAACAAGTAACTGCAAGCATTAACGACCATAGTCATAAGGTGCACAACAAGTAACTGCAAGCATTAACTACATATTGGGTTATGCACAGTATGAACACAGAAAGAAGAATCCATAGTAGTAGATTTTACTATTTCTGCACAGGAAAGTAGGGCGTTTAATCTTAGTTCTTTGCTTCAGAGAGAGAGAAGGTCAGATAGGCTCCTGGCCGACTACTCAGGCAGAAACTAGTAATCTCTGTCAGGTGTGTCGCAAGAGTGGAAACCCTGCCTTTAAACTGCTCGAGACTCTTGATACGACACATGATTCTTTACACAAAAATAATCACACACACAGACTTATATACTAAGGCTACACGGAGGTGACTACATCCATCCCGACAAACTGACCAAGAAATAAATGATTACGGCCTCGTACAACACAAATTATATGAACAACACATCCTCTAGGAAGGCACAAGTAAGAAGGACTACGACATTGACCATCCATGATTAAGACTCACTGACAAAACTACAGACCAACTGCTCCATTTAAAATTCATTAATCGACGAGTTATCCAACCTTAATAATGTAAATTCAGCTACTCACAAACCCCATTTACTGAATCATACTAGCTTATTGAACTTAGTTCAAGACCTTGCAGCGTACATGTTATTAATTACATAGCCCTATTTACTACATCATAATGACTTATGGTTCTTGCTCAAGAATTACCATTTATTTGTTTTTCATGAAAATAACTATCAACATCGCTACCACAAACAACAACAACTTTACAATTTATACCATCATAACTACCTGAAAGGACAATCACCTTCCCCCTTATATGCTATCTAAAACAATTGCATTATCATTACCATAAAGTGGTGACCACATTAGCATTAACCTTGCCATGGATATTATCATTGACCTAAACATCATACTACCTTATCATTACCATGGACAATGATAGTATTTAAAATTAGCATTACTGTAATTACTAGCATGAATCATGACATTACATGACCTTAACATTCCAAGACTAATAATCGCACTGAAATTAACATTAACATTAATTTCATTGCATTAACATTCATAAGCCATAAAATCTTTGAGAATAGGCATTCTATAGACAATAGTATTACATTAATCTCATTACTTTAACAATTCCTAAGCAATAAGAGATTCGAGAATAAGCGTTCTATAATCAATTGTATCGACATCATTTTTATTACATTAACATAACATGTTCAAAAATATTGCAACAAATTACAATTACCAACATTTTAACTATTATCAATAATAATAGGGCTGCATTATCCCTTCTACATTATAGTAGCATTCAATTTAAATAACAAGGAAATTTACATTTTATTTATTATTAAAAACGATTGAAACTACAACAAACAGACTGGAACCAATCATATCGATACCCTTGAGCTGTTAGCAGTGCAATTTAAAAATAATACAGTCCCTACCCTTATGTGTTACAACAACTTCAATTAATCATTACCTAAATCATCAATAATGGGTACAACAACTAAACCCTTACGAAAAGTAAAAACAACAATTTTGTCACCCAACAACACGCCTCAATAACACTGTTGAGATTGTCAGTGGCAATTTAAAAGAGTAGCTAGGAATTAAAGGCAATCGTCAGAATTAAAAAAAACAAAAATGAGGAAACAATGCTATCATTTAATGACCACGCTGTAAACCACCAATTCCTGGTGACCACCCACCATTATATTAAAGACAAAAACGCAGGCCACAAGATCTTGGTAAGAAAAAAAAAATCATCACGCTGTCCAACACAATCCTTGCTGTAAGGGTGGTTCAAGTCATGTCTACTGACGGAGTGGCTGAGAGATGACTCAACCTCAAGTGCGCTGGGATAAGCCTGTGTCAAGGCAAGTGATAAAAACATATCGCTCAAGTAGTTTCGGAAGGAACAATCATAAATCACTTGGTTCAGTGTGGGCATACAGTAGGCAAGCATATAACACACATTACCAGTTGCACAAAATTCAAAAACAAAACGTATTAAAAATCGAGGCACAAGATTTAACATTGTCCCGGGGTACAGCAACGCAGAAGGGAATGTGCAAGCAGTCAAGGAGGTCTCAGGTCAATGCTGGAGGTAATTCCCGTGAGCTCGCTCTGCCAAATTAACGCACCAGAAGGGGGCAACGCTGTTCACCAGTTAAAATCCATGGTGGAAATTGAAGCTATTCCAATCGCTGATCTAAGAATACATCTGTGAGAAATAAAGGGGAAAATGTGGTGAAATCTATGATAATACCTAGAAAGAAGAGAGTGAAGTCTTCGGCAGAAAGTGTCTAACCCACAGCCAAAAAGGAAGAGTGAAATGTAGAATGGGAGGTTCGATTTCAGTCACTAGTGATACAAAAAGGAATCACTATCAACAGGTGTAGTTCATGGTCTTTCAAGGCAACGACATCAACGAGGGCATGTAACAACCCACTAAATGAACCTCCCTTGCATCTATTCGAAGGAATTTGGCATCTCTATCCTTATTAAAAATAATAATAAAAAGAATTTCGTGGAAAAATCATCAGCGAAACAGTAAGGTGTAAGTGAACTTCCAGCCAGAAATTCCTATCTAAGACTCCATCCAAGGATCATTATTTAAGCTATTACAGATTGACATTTGTTGGAATGATAATTATTTTCATTCATTCAAACGCAGACTTCCACTTCCAGCCGTATTTAATTTTTTTTTTTTTTAAAAGAACTCACACAAAACCTCCAGCCATAAACAATTTCAATCTAGTTTCAGGCGGAACCTTAATAAGTTTATCCAATCCATTTTTCAATCAACAATCCAACCAAGCTTAAGTCTTAAGCAAATATACTCTACAAGGTTAAAGGGCGTACCGTTGCATTTTTCCTGCTCCAAGCCTCGTCAACGCGCTCTGTCTCGCTCCTGCTCGTCGACCGCCGAGACTACACTGGTACCTCCCAGCCAATCGCTAGGGGTACTCTGCTTCCCCCTTAGCCCCCCGAGCCGCAAAGGGGCCACGCACTTTCCAGATGGTACGCCTAGCTTCCCAGCTCACCTCGCAAGGCTGAGCTACCACTCCTATCTGAGCTGGGAAATCCCAACTCCTCACAAGCAATCAGTCAAGTCACAATTCGACAGCGTAACGATACGCTAACAACCGATCCCCTTTCTTACTCATCTCCTTTTTCTTTTATAGAGTTTTTAGACCCACCAACTTTCCTAAATCACAATTAATTTAAGTTTTAATAAAAATAATTTTAATTATTCTCCATCGCACAAGTGTCGTCCATCCCCCTCTTTTCTCCATTAATTAATTTCTTTAAATTTATTAATTGCCTCAATTCCCTCACCCACCTAGAAATGCTCCTAAAATTACTCTTAGGTGTTCCTAGATCCGCTTACATGTTTTAATTACTTTCCTAAGAAAAAGATGTTACAAAATTAGCTCAGATTAGTAGGTTCTTAATTTCAGATTCCTTACTATGTTGACTGTGCTTTTTTTTTACCATAAGTTCCCATCTTTCCCCTTTTTATGAAAGCCCAAAATGGCAGTTGCGTTATTAAATCTTTCCCATTTATTATTTATTTAATATTTTTTTGTTCTTTCACAAGTTAGGAAATAATTTCTTCTTTGCAAAATTTTAACACCATTAGTTTTAATTAAATTCTTATTCTCTTCATTTACCCCAAGAATTTCATGAAGACCAAACTATTACTTAAGTGGGGTTTTGTTTAAAAGGTTATTTTTATTCTAGGGTCTTTTTCTTAAGGTTAGACTAAATTTTTACCCTAGAAAAGTTTTAGACTTAGGACTTAGATTCTGAACTGGACGACACTTGGTTAGGGAAGTTGTTTAAGAATTTCTTAAGGCATTAAAGTCTTAGGGCCATCTAAGTTCATTTCTTCATCATTATCAATGCGATGTGCCCTTCAGGACGCACTATATGCTCCATGGGTGCCACTCACCCCATTCGTTTCTTTTGCGCGACGTGCCCTTCAGGATGCACCATGTGCTCCAAGGGTGCCACTCGTTTCTTGTGGTTCTTTTGCATGACGTGCCCTTCAGGATGCACGACGTGCTCCAAGGGTGCCACTCACCAAACTTATGTTTCTTTCGTGCGATGTGCCCTGCAGGATGCACCACTTGCTCCAAGGGTGCCACTCGTCGAGTTGAATGATTGGTAGACATCTATAACCCCTGGATTCAACAGTCCGCCAGGTGAACTTGTGGGAGACTAAGGGCTCTAAGGAATAAGGCCCCCACCTTATTGCGCGCACCTTAGAATCATTGTGAGCGACTGTCGTAGTTTTCCCTCACTGCATCATGGATCCTCCCGAACTAGGTAATCATTAACCTACAGTTTGAGCCACAGCGGGAGTGCTAGTAGGCTGTGGCAGGGCTGCTGTCCACACCTCTCCCTCAACCTCTCTGGAAATCATGTGTGACCCCTTTAATCCATATGTGGGTCTAGTCGACAAGATATCGTCAGCCTGCATCATCAACAATCGTGTCAGAACATGTCAACAATCATAACATCAAATCAATGAAATATCAGAGTAAATAAATCAACCCAAATAGCACACTCCCTGACTCAATTCGGAGTCCAAGGGGTTCCATCGATGCCTCAGCATCCTCAAGGTCCAAAACCCTACACACTCAATAAAACTGAGTCAATATCACCTGTCTACGTCAAAGCAGTAGAACATCATGTCATCTATCATAATGCATCATAATCAAGGATCAATGCTTTGACATCATAAAAGTCCATATCACTTGCGAGCAAGTGTCCTCAAGAATAAGTTTTCTTAGTGCGTCAGAGCAGGATGTTACAGCTTCTGATTAGATTGTATGATATGGATATATTCTGACATGATTCATTGATGATGCATGTTGACGATAGCTTGTCGACCAAACTCAAATGTGGAGTAAAGGGGTCACGCACGACTACCAGAGATGTTGAGAGAGAGGTGTGGATAGAAGCCCTGCCACTGCCTACTAGCACTCCTATCGTGGCTCGAACTGTAGGTTAACGTTTACCTAGTTCAAGAGGACTCACGATGTTGTGAGGGAAGACTGCGACAGCCGCTCACGATGATTCTAAGGGGCGTGCAATAAGGTGGGGACCTTATTCCTTAGAGGCCCTTAGTCTCCCACAAGTTCACCTGGTGGGGTATTGACTCCAGGGGTTTTGATGTCGACCAAGTCAATCAAGAGGTGAGTGACACCCTTGGAGCACATAGTGTGTCTTGAAGGGCACGTTGAACAAGGGAACAAATGAGGCGAGTGGCACCCTTGGAGCACCTACTACGTCCTGAAGGGCACGTTGCATTGTTTTGATAAATGAATGAATCTATTCAGCCTTAGGATGAACACTGTGATCTAAATTTAAAAAAAAAATAAAAAAATATATATATATTTTCCCTAATAAAATGTCGCCCTTCACGAAAATTAAGGTCTAGGTCTAAATCATGCTATTGGTAAAATTTTATCCTTTTTATTAAAAAAAATGAAAATTAGAATTAAAAACAAATTAAATAAAGAGTATGATCTTCGTTAAATCTTGTAACACGGAGGGAGTAAGAAATTTAATTTAAAAAAAAAAAAATTAAAGGGAAAAAAAAATCTATTGGAATAAAATTAATTGTTTTATTATTTTTGATAATTTAAAATATACTAATAAAATGAGAAAAGGGAAAAAGGGTTAATTTCCACATATGCCAGTTTGAGTTCTAATTAAAAAGGGGATAGAGGGAAAATTGAAAATATTAGGAAACTAGGAAAAGAGGGAAACACCAAAAAGAAAAAAGAAACAAAAGGGAAAAAGTGGAAAGTCAAATTTAGTAAAGTATCTACCATTTAAGAACTTTCTAATTTAAACTAAACTAGCAAATTAATAGTGGGGAAAATCATTATAACTTGTAAGAGAATTTGGGGACACCTAGGAGTGACACTAGGAGTAACTCTAGGTGGGTGAGGGAAATAAAGATAATTAATTAATTTAAAAAAATTATTTTTGGAGGAGTGAAGTGGTTCG
>JASDQU011175061.1:0-12577 GCA_032191745.1 Picea mariana
TTTTTTTTCAAAAATCTCACTAAAAGCAATAATGAACTTTGTTAAAACAAAGAAACCCAAACTAGTCTTTTCAATTGCACAAGAAAATAATCTCTCAAACCAATAAGCAAATGAGAAAAACCAAGTACTCAACTTTCAACCAATCACTGGTTCTCAACTAATCAGACACACTCAGAATCTGAAGTCAGAGAGAATGGTTTTGCCAAGAAGAGTCAAGAAATGAAAGTCAAGACACAAATGACAAGAAAAGCCTTGAAATCCTAAGACTATTCACACATGCAAACTAAAGCAAGAAATATACCAATCAGTGGTCCAAGAAACTCATAAGAGGTATTCCAACTGATCTGGGTAGTTAGAAAGACCAAAACTCAAATTCAAAATTTTGAAAAAGAATGTTCGCAGGCAAACAATATAACACAGTGCGAGAATCACCGATTCTCGCAGGTGACCCGTTAGCAGGATGCGAGAACCTCGCACTGAAACCTATAGGCAGGATGTGAACCCTACCAGTTCTCGCAGGCTGCAATGAAGTGCAGTGCGAGAATGCCTGAACTTAATCAAAAATTTGAAAAATGAAGTAAAATTCAAAAAAGCTTCTGGACTCAGAAGGTCTATCAGGATATCCTGAAGACTCAAAGACTGATAGGACAAGAGAAAAATGAAACCAGAGAAAATGGCCACAGAAAAACACAAAAAGCCACAAAGAAAATGGGATTGCTCCCCAGTGGAGTCGCCAATTTTGTTATTGGATAAATCTGTAAGTGCAGACACAAACTGATCTCCCTAGATCCACCTGGATCTAGAACAAAACAAGACAGAATGATACTCTTTCCCTAGATTTTAACTATTGAATATACTAGGAGGCACGATTAAAGAACATACCTTATAATCGCTTCCTTTGGTCTTTGTTGCTCCTGCTTCACTCCAGTGCTCTCTTACAGTCAAGATCAAAACAATAAAAACCAACCGAAGTGAAGAAAGCTCAATCTATTCAACAGTTAATCTATGTATATGATCAAGGAGTTATACAATAAAGTGAAATTAACTTTATGGAAAAGTGACACATTACTGTATCATATTGATGGAAAGTAAAGATTACAACCTGAGCCTTGATGTTGCAAACTTCCTTTCGATGGCCCTTATCTCTGACACACACACTTGCTCACTTGCATGAAGAAGATCAACCACCTTTGATAAATTTGTTGGAGTTCCCTAGCTGTTGTAGCTTCAGTCCTTCACACAATCTTTCACTAATTGTCCAATGTCTCTCTTGCTTGTTTTGCTTCTAACCTTTTCCATGAGAATTCACTCAATATATATGAGAGAATGAATTGGTTACTTGGATAAGAATGATTCCAAAATATCAGGGAATCCAGTACTAGGATAACCATTCGAATGCCATCTCATCCTTCTAGAAGATTCCCTTCTAGAAGCTTCGAGAATTCATCTTTTTCCCTTTTTTAGAAAGAGTTCGCACCCTAGCAGTTCAACACAGTGCGAACTTCTCGCACCCTGGCTTAAGGTAGCCTGCGAGAATCATGCATTCTCGCAGGAAAATGTACTAGCAGCCTGCGAACAATCCTTAAAAATGTGATTTCTGGAAAGAGATGAAGGTAACTTTTCTCAGGAGAAAGTTCTAATGAAGAGCCTGAATACACCATCATCAATACATCATCATGATGACCAAAATCATGGGTAACAATCTATCCATGTTCCCATCAATGGTAGCAACCATGAAAAGTAGCACGTGTTCAGTTTGACTTTAGAAGAAGTTTTCTTCGAAAATAAGCCTTAAAGTATCCCTGGTTGTCCATCCACATCCATGATCCTATGATGAAAGGAAGAAGTCAGAATCTTCAGGGCATGGAATCTATAGAAAACTCCATGGACCCAAGAGCTAAAGAGAAACACGAAGATTCCAAGAGAGAAAGAAAATCCAGAACAACTAGTCATTATATCGAGAATCACAACACTGCCAGCTTGGTCTGAACCCTCTAGAAGCAATCAAGCAGAAGAAATGGAAGTTGTGATAAAGAACAGTGTATGGAAGACTTATGAATGGAAGCATTGTGAGATCCAGAACTAAAGGTTCTCCTAGATGGAGGGAGAAGACTATGATGATAGCTTGTTCCAGTAACCAGACATACCTGAGCCATTATATCTCCTGCAATATCCATGGGTTGGAGTTCACATCAGATGAATGTAAAGACTGTTCTCCTCCACAAAGTAATTGAACAAAGAAGCGTATGTAGAGCAACCTCAAGGTTTTGAGGTATACCAGAAAGAGACTCTTGTATGCAGATGGAATAAGATCTTGTATGGATTCAAACAACTTGGTGCAGAGCCTCCAATGCACAACAAGAGCGTGGTGAAAATATTTCTATAACAGAGATATTGTATCATAATGGTTACTCGGAAGTCGAAGATGATGGATTGTTAATCCATGAAAAACTCTCATGATGACAGAAGAAGTGCCACTTGGATATGTTCCAGTTTGACCCTTGCCACGATGTTATGAGCTAGCAGGAAAGAAAAGAGATGAATCCAACTATGATATACTATAATGATCAGAGCTATATGAAACCCTTAGAGAAAACCAGTGTTCCAGAAAGACCGAAGTACATTGAGATCAAGCATTACATTCTCCATGATGAGGTCCAGAAAGGAGAAGTGGTTCTCAAATATATCTCCACAAATGAGCAGATATCAGACATTTTGGTAAAGCCTCTGTCCAAGATGAAGAAGTTTGTGTACTTAAGAAACAAGCCGGAGCTCGTGGAGACGACTTAATTATTAAAAAGGGAAGAGATGACTCTTGGGTTGGGAGGGATTACTGATGTGTTATCAATTTATGGACAATCATTTTTTAAGTTCGAAAAATGGCCCAGGATGAGCAGTTCCTTTCCAGTTCATAAAGTGGTTTGAGATTTTTTATGGACATGCATTTACCAGTTCGAAAAATGGTCCAGATCAGACGATCATTTTCGTAATGAAAATGGTTCGATAGATTGTTGATGTACCATAGACAACGATTCCCCTTGTGGCCAATGTGGGGGAATGGTCTAGGAAAATCTTTCTTCTTGACAATCACTCTCAGTAGTGGTCAAGTAGAATGGTACGCCTCGCCATGCAGTCATTCTTTAGAAGTTCATAGTTGTGAACAGTTTCGAAGAATGGTCCGTTTTGGAGGTTGGTGCAGGACAATGATTTCCTTAGGAAATGGTCCGTACAATGATTCCCTAGGGAAAACTCATTCTCTCCAGGTTGCACTTTGTTTAGTGCTAGAGGAATGGCCTAGTAAGGTGAATGGTCCAGGTTCATCAATCAGGGACAAGCATTCCCTAGAGGAGACTCATTCTCTTCAGGTTGCACTTTGTTTAGTGCCGGAGGAATAGCCCAGATAGGTGAATGATCCAGGCTCAGAAATCAAGATAATTATTCTTCTATGCTTGAGAATAATAGTCTAGATATCTCATGGATAATGTTTTACTTTCTAAGGGCAGATGCTCTTCCATATCTCACAGATGTGAGTGGAAGAATGGCCCAGATGACTCAATTTATATCATGATATTGTTTTTCTATGCAGGTTGATATCAGATATTGATATGATTTCTATGGAGACTGTATGTCTCTGGACAATAAATATATGCTATTGTGGTGGATGTGTCCCACTGGTTGTGACTATGTGTCACTGATTAAGTAGTTGTGTGCTACTTGGTGTGGTAGTGTACCACTAGATTGTAGTTGTGTACTACTATGGATAGACACAGTTGTGTTCTATTGAATGACATTGTTTTGATTACCATGTAGACATCTGTAGTGTTGAAAATGATTATCAGCTAGATGGATAATCAATGTGCTTGTGGACAGACATTCTCCAGGTAGAGAATGGTCCAGATAGAACATATTGCTGGTGGAGAGGTATTCTCTCTGTGGACAATGGTCCAGGTTGACAGTTTGTTGAGATGTCATGGACTAGTATTTTCCTAAGGCACAGATTATGGCCCGATTAGGAAAATGGTTCGAGACCGATATTTTCTAAGGCATACATGTTGAGATAGATCTCTATAAATTGATTAGAAAATAGTCCTAGATTGACATTCCTATTGGAATGGTCTCTATAATCCATGGCGTAGCCTTTTAACATATGTTGGGATAGTCATTCTTCTAAGATGTATGTCTAGATTAAAAGAATAATCCTTGTATCACTTTGTGGAATGAGTGACTTATTCAACATCATGCCCGACTACTCAAATAGAGTATGGTTTCGAGAGATGATTTAGTTGATGATGTCAGATAACACTAATAGCGATGATGGTGCTCATGATCTAATCGTGAGATAGCCTGTATGGATATGATGATGTTATCGGTTGAATGGTATGTTTGTGCTCTAGACCATTGCCTTCAATACCTCCCTAGCTAGGACAGAGTGTTGATATTATGGTAGGTGCGGGAGGTATTTACCCCCATGTGTAACCCTGACAAGAATAGAATATTCTGGGAAGCAAGAAGAAAACCTAAATCATCAAACCTAACCCTAGAAGATAAGTCGACTCAAGGAAATAATCAATATTAAGTATTTAGCATCTAGAATGAGAAGTCGGCCCAGTCAGCCAGGAAAAAAATATAAATACAAGTAGCCAGACCTCATTTTGTACCAGACAGCTTGAAATTTCAACTGCGAAGATGTAATGATCCTAAGCCATTATGCCAGGGTCATCACGGTTTTGGGTGTCTTTAAAAGCTTTTGCTGAGTGAGGTATTTTTTCAAACACTTTGCTTACAATTACGTTTAGGGTTTTACTAATGTGTTTATATGTGTGTATGCAGCTATAAACAAGAAGATATAACCATGGAACATACCTCAACCATATGCAATAGGATAGACAAGCCAAAACATCTCAAATATGATTTTATTCATGAAATAGAGGAACCTGCTACAATGAAGATGCCGATCTGGAATGCTAAACATATGGCTCCAAGATAGAAGTATGAACTGCTACAAAAAGCTCCCAATAATACAAAATAAGCCTCCAAAGGTTGGATAAGAGATGAAGACCAATACCAAGGTAGATCTGGGCCGTATAAAGTGTCAACCCCCAAACTGGAAGATGCCACGCCTTGCTGAAACTGTCAACCCCTACAATTTCGTCCCTACTTTCAAAGACCTCCAATTGCTACGCTGAAGATTTCGAACTGTAGATCGGGATGAGTAGAATCCCCTCTTGAAATCTCAAACCAAAATACCAAGGGAAACTCCTCCAAATGTTGAATCCTCCAATGGAGTTGCGCCCTCCTAAAACTGTCAAACCCTATAATTTTGGCCTTGATGAAGGAGACCTCCAAACGCTATGTTGAAGATGTTGAATTGTAGATCAGGATGAGTAGAATCCCCTCCTAAAATCTCAAACCAAAATACCAAGGGAAACTCCTCCAAATGCTAAATCCTCCAATTGAGTTGCGCCCTCCTGAAACTGCCAAACCCTACAATTTCGGCCCTGATGAAGGAGGCCTCCAAATGAGCCCAAACTACGCCAAATGATAGATCAGGGTGATAGGATCCCCCGCCTGAAGTCTCAGGCTTAAATGCTATGGATAACTCCTCCAAACTGAATAGATATGAATCTCAAAAATGCCCTCCTTCTCTCCAATTCATCCCAATGCTCTAGGAAATAATCTGAACCATAAATCTCTCTCAAGAGGCACTAGAAATCATGGCCAAGGCCCTACAAGTAAAACCCAAGTGCTCAAATCTCCAAGGGATCCCTCAAACTCCTGCAACGAACCTTCCTTCAATAAATGGTGCGCCCCCCTTGTTGGAAACCCCCAATGGTGTGCCCTTCTTCTCTTCCTATACCTGTGGTTGGTGTAGAACCCTCCTACTGAGTAGATCTAGAACTAGAATGGTGTGGGAGAGTATTGTATCTCTGAGACCAAGCTTGGGACAAGCTAGGTGGAATCTTTCACCATCGAATCGTTCTCTAGGGTTTGTTAAGTCAAAACCCTCAAAACCCCCAAGAGATGGGCTCACTAGCTAAAGCCAGATATCAAAAGATAATCATACATGAATGAATGAGTAGAGGCCCTTGCATTTCCTTTATACCTTTTGGCTCACCTTGTCCCTCCAAAGTGACTTTCATTTTATTAATATTTAATTAATTAATTAATTAACCTTTTTACCTCTGAAAAGCTCCTTATCTCTCCTTGTGGCTTCCCTGGCCACTGAAAGTCACTTATCACCATCCCATCCTGTAGTGTTGCTTCTCCCGATTCCAATGAGCTATTACACTGAGAGGTTCCTCCAAGTAATGTGCCCAAAATGACCTCTTTAGTGAATTCAATTAACTTATAGCTCAAAATAGTCAAAATCATGGAAATTGTCGGAATGCAACGGAACCAAAGCCAACCTGTGCGGAATGACTCATAATGATGGAATATGATGGGTAATGCAAGTTGGACCCCACAATGCCTCTCAGCAACCCCTGTACTCTCTATAATACCCATATGTCTACTCTGGTCATCATAAACCCCTGCACTATGATGATGTCCCAAAGTGGGGACATTACAGTCCTCCCTACTAGAAAATTGTTCGTCTTCAAACAATAACCGAATCCCCTCAAGTATAATACCAGGATCCCATGTCCACCTATGGGATACATAGTAGAACCCCTCCAAAGATGAACTATCACACATGCTGCCCCCTAGGTCTCATATCAAGTCATGAACTACTAGCTCTTGGGATGCAAAGTCCTGACATACATAAACTCCAGAAGTCTCCTGCATATGACACATGGCCTCATCTCAGAATAATTCCATCCTCCAAGTCTCTACCAATATCCACACGGCCTTCATCAATTGCACATGTTGATGACATTAGAATGAGGTACTGCAAGACCTCCGTGAGACGCCCTCAAGCGATGTGATCTCCTCGACACTGAAGCTCAATGGAAAGTTAGGACAAATTCCCCCTGCAAAGGTCCATTCGCCCTTGTCAGTCAATGAAATTCTCAACCTTTCAATCCCTGGGTCCCATGCTATCCTCTGTCGAAGATCCGCGTGCTGACACTGCACTATGGTGACCCTGTCTGACTGCTCCCTATCTGTATACTGGATCCTCCACTCCTGGATCCTCAAGCTGAAATCCTTGTGGCCCTTGGACCTATTGTACAGAAACTATACCTGTAACAATGTCCCTGTAGAAGTAGTAGTACATGTCCCCCCACCTTTATGTATGATCATGCTGATCAAGAGTGAAAAGCTACCTCGCTTTATCGGACAAAAACCCGCAGGCTCTCTCCAAATCAACCCTTGGTGGTGTACGTGGCTCTCTGGTGCAACCTGGGTCATCATGTAGTGAAACATCCTGCTAACCAAGTGAACCCCCGAGTCCCATGGAAAACCTGGAAGTTTATCACTTCCAGTCTCCGCTAGTCGCTCATGTTCCAGACTGATCACTGTTGGAAGCCCCCTGTGCTCATCTGCTATCACCTGGCCTATGGTGATCACCATAACGCACCAAATCTTAGCTAGATGCTCATGACGATCCATCTCTGATCTGTTGTATGTCATAGAAGTACTCCTGTCAGGTGGTCTCGGCCTAATCGCTCTCCATGCCCTATGTCAATGTCTATCTCTCCTCATGCTGCTGTCAATGATAAATGTGTCAGGAAGGGCTAACAGAAACATCTATAGCTGACTGTAGGGCTGAAAAATATCACCGGCTTTGGTTAGTCCCAAGGACTCAACCAAAAGTACGTCTACCGGTACCCATGATAACTGCTCGCATGTAGCCATCACTAAATCCCAATCATCAGGTACAACCGGAAGTAACTCCTCTAAGTGTTGCTCAACCAACCTCCATCTCTCATCTCCCATGCGACTGATGAAATGGTGAAGGTGATCTCTCACAACTATGGGTTGCTGCAAAGGAGTGACATCTGTATGCTCCCCTAAATGTGTCTCCTCCCTGCATGGCCATACATCCCTCTGAATCCCATCATACATCTCAGTATGTCTCTGTGAGTTATCACTCATCACTGTATGCTCCGGCATACACATGTCGTCTCCTGTAGACTCATGTTGCCTCACAGATCCTGGGCGTATTGCTGAATCAACCTCTATACGGAGGTCAACCCCTCTCGGAACACCAATGGAAGTGTCCTCCATCAACTGGTGCTCCTCTGCTAGATCACCAACATCCTCTATCAACGTGACTGATTGATACATCTGAGTGTCCACTAAGACAGATGACGTGGATCTCTGACGAATATCCTCAAGAGACTCATCTGATCTAGACTCTGATTCTTGAAGGGCAGTCTGTGTGTCTCTCAAGAATCCTCGATTTCTCTCCAACTCCTGAGTAAGTCTGTCTACCTCCAACTCCTGCTCTCTCAGAGCCTCATGATACATCTCACCAATCCTCAATAAGTAGTCCATGTCAGTCAACAACTGCTAGTAGTCGATCCTCATCACAGATACTCTCTCCCTGAGAGTATGAAAATCATCCATGGTAATTCCCTCATCTGAACTACCATGTGCCAATGATGCTCTCCAACAGTGATTTTCCATCACTGCATGCATGTCATCAATACGTCTAGTGGCTGCCGTGATCATAGCCTCACTAACTCTCAATTGTGCTGCTAAGTGGTGTGACTTTTGATCACAGTCATGCTGAGGTACCACCTCATACCTCTCACTGTTGGTGCCATCACTAAAATCCTCAACAACACTCTCTACAGAAGATAAAGTGTTGAACTTCCTGCTATCTACTGTGCCACTGAGTACTCTTGTATGCCACTGCACCCCACCACTAGGTGTTATCTCCCTCTGAATCACACTGTATCATGTATGAGCAGTCGTATCCTCCTGTCCACTCACCCTGTTACTATCATCTACGCCTGGATCCCATGTAGATGTATCTAGACACGTGCCATGGTCATCCTGACTGCTAAAGAGTGCATACTCATCAATGCAGGTTGATCCTGGAAGTGAGTGTCCCATCAACCTGTCAACATCCACAATCTTCTCAACTAATGGAGTCTCCAAAAACTGTGACTCAATCTCCTCTGGCTGATTTGTTTGCGTAAGGTCCCTTGTCTATACTCCCTGTATCTCCTCCTGGATCGGTGGATCTACATGTCTGTGGTGTGCATCCCTCACACAAGGCTCATCAACCCTATCTGACATGCCACTGACCTCCTCAAATGACGTGGCTATCAAAGGTGTCTAGAAGGATGACATATGTGTCATGGCCATCATGGGAAGCTCATCATCTCTAGGTGCTAACACGTGTGTCTCCTCACTAGTGTCACCACTCTGTTGAGGCGTAAGGTCTTCAGTAGTATGTGATATGTCTGCTGAGACATTGGTGCTATCATCCTGTCCATCCAGCTGCCTATCCACTACACAAGGGTCATCATCCTCCTCAAGCGTGTTGGTAGCATCATCCTCTGTACAAGAGTCACTATCACTAGCCTCTGTGCAAGAGTCGCTATCATCATCAGACAGTCCCAAATCATCATCTATCGCTCCATCCTCACACATCTCATCATCACTGTCATAGTGTGCCTCAACAGTGTGCTTTTGGTCCCTACCCCTGCACCTATGATCTGGTTCCCATGGCCCCTTGCAACTGTAACAAGGTTGCGTGCTCCTAATGGGTGTGGGGTTTCGCTATTCTTCCCACCATCTAGCTACTTCTTTTCTCTTTTTATATGCTATGATGATCCCATGTAAAATATCCTCTTCACTCCAATGGGGATTTCTATAGGCTGCATACTGTGGGAAGGTTATTATAGCCCTAGTTTTCTCGCTAAGGACGTGATAAATGATCTCCAAACATGATATCTCAAGGCACATACTATCCATCTCTTCTTATGGAAGACCCCTCTATGGGTCTGCATGCATGTGCTAATTTCCACTGGCTGGCAGGAATCTAAGCTCTGATACCACTGTAATGATCCCAAGCCATTATGCCAGGATCATCACGGTTTTGGGTGTCTTTAAAAGCTTTCGTTGAGTGAGGTATTTTGTCAAACACTTTGCTTACAATTACCAAGGTAGATCTGGGTCGTATGAAGTGTCAACCCCCAAACTAGAAGATGCCACACCCTGCTGAAACTATCAACCCCTACAATTTCGGCCCTATTGTCAAACACCTCCAATTGCTACGCTGAAGATGTCGAACTATAGATCGGGATGAGTAGAATCCCCTCATGAAATCTCAAGACAAAATACCAAGGGAAACTCCTCCAAATGTTGAATCCTCCAATGGAGTTGCGCCCTCCTAAAATTGTCAAACCCTATAATTTCGTCCCTGATGAAGGAGACCTCCAAATGCTATGCTAAAGATGCAGAACTGTAGACCGGGATGAGTAGAATCCCCTCCTGAAATCTCAAACCGAAATACTAAGGGAAACTCCTCCAAATGCTAAATCCTCCAATTGAGTTGTGCCCTCCTGAAACTGCCAAACCCTACAATTTCGGCCCTGATGAAGGAGGCCTCCAAATGAGCCCAAACTCGGCCAAATGATAGAAAGGGGTGATAGGATCCCCCGCCTGAAGTATCAGGCCGAAATTCTATGGATAACTCCTCCACACTGAATAGATATGAATCTCAAAAATGCCCTCGTTCTCTCCAATTCGTCCCAATGCTCTAGGAAATAATCTGAACCATAAAGATCTCTCAAGAGGCACTATAAATCATGGCCAAGGCCCTGCAAGTAAAACCCAAGTGCTCAAATCTCCAAGGGATCCCTCAAACTCCTGCAACGAACCTTCCTTCAATAAATGGTGCACCCCCTTTGTTGGAAACCCCCAATGGTGCGCCCTTCTTCTCTTCCTGTGCCTATGGCTGGTGTAGAACCCTCCTGCACTGAGTAGATCTGGAACTAGAATGGTGTGGGAGAGTATTGCATCTCCGAGACCAAGCTTGGGACAAGCTAGGTGGAATCTTTCACCACCTAATCGTCCTCTAGGGTTTGTTAAGTCAAAACCCTCGAAACCCCCAAGAGATGGGCTCACTAGCTAAATCCAGATATCAAAAGATAATCATACATGAATGAATGAGTAGAGGCCCTTGCCTTTCCTTTATGCTTTTTGGCTCACCTTGTCCTTCCAAAGTGACTTTCATTTTATTAATATTTAATTAATTAATTAAATCACTTTAATTAATTAATTAACTTTTTTACCTCTGAAAAGCTCCTTATCTCTCCTTGTGGCTTCCCTGGCCACTGAAAGTCACTTCTCACCATCCCATCCTATAGTGTTGCTTCTCCCGATTCCAATGAGTTGTTACACTGATAGGTTCCTCCAAGTAATGTGCCCAAAATGACCTCTTCAGTGAATTCAATTGACTTATAGCTCAAAATAGTCAAAATCACGGAAATTGTCGGAATGCAACGGAACCAAAGCCAACCTATGTGGAATGGCTCATAATGATGGAATATGATGGACAATGCGAGCTGGACCCCACAATGCCTCTCAACAACCCCTGTACTCTCTATAATACCCATTTGGTTACTCTGGTCATCATAAACCCCTGCACTGTGATGATGTCCCAAAGTGGGGACATTACAGAAGAGGTGTGCACTACAGAAACTGGGCAAGTGTGCAAGTCTGGGGAGCAACTGCTGCAATCTATATTCCTGGTTTAGGCTCATAATTTCTATTGGTTATGGTTGGAATTTCTGATCAGTCTTGGTTATCTTTATGCATTAGTCGTGGTTGGCTATTGGTTTGCTTCTGGAATCATTCTCTGTCAAGGTTACGGTGCTCAGGGGTGGCTTCGGCCTATGGTTGGGTGAAAATATTGTTATATTGTCTATGGTTAAACGAGCACATCCATTACTTTCTAACAGGTTATGGGCCCACACTATCTTCAAACAGTCTAACTATTGTAAGATAGATTGGGAGGATTTGCTCAGTTACAGTTGCATTTGCAGCCAGTTTTTGCTGCGACAATGAAACCCTAACCCTCTTGTTGAGGCACCTTAAGTGAAGAGATTGACCTAATTTCTGGATATCCTAGTGCGCCCTAGCCTAACGCATCTCCTGGTACTCTCAGCAAGCTAAGACGTCAAGTTTGAGTTTTTGGTCAAAATCAAGGGTTGACCAAGTCAAAGTAATTATCACTTACTCTATGAAGTCAGAAAACAAGTTAGAAGGGGCTTCTAACTTCAGAGAATGGAAGACAATGATTGACCTCATCCTTGCCAAGAATAAGGTGTTGTATATCGTGAAAGGAAAGATCGTGAAACCACAGTTCGAAGAAGGAAAAGAGAAGGAACCTCAGAACATTGCAGTTATGCATAAGTTCAAAGACAGTGACATCAATGCCATGAGTATCATAGTGGACTCTATAAAAGACCACTTAATACCCTACATCTCCCATCTTGACTCATCTAAGAAGATGTATGATGACCTAAAAAACCTCTTCTCAGTCAGAAACATTGGACATGTAATGAGTTTGAAGAATGAGCTCCGTGACATGAAAATGAATGATGATGACATCATAACATCATACTTTGTGAGAATCTCTCAATTAAGAGATCAACTACAAGCTATTGAAGAGATCATT
>JASDQU011175062.1:4441-22278 GCA_032191745.1 Picea mariana
AAAACCTGGATGTCAGTACACAAAAAAAACTCCTTTGGGATAAGATAATGCCTCCACTTTTTCAAAGCTTGAATTATAGCATAAAATTTCTTATCATATGTTGAATACTTTCTCTTAACATCATTGAGATTCTCACTAAAATAAGAAACATGCTTATTTTCTTAACTTACAACTATGCCAATGGATACTCCACTTGCATCACATTTGACCTGAAAAAGTCTTCTTAAAATATGATAGAACTAAAACAGGTTGTTCTGTTATCTTTTCTTTCAACACTCTAAACCCATTGTCATCTTCTTCTATCCAATTAAAATATCCATGTTCCTTCTTTATGGTATTCAGTATGGGTGCACAAATACTACTGAAATTCCTGATGAATTTCCTATAAAAACTCGCCAACCCATGAAAACTCCTTACTTCAAACACATTTCTCAGAGAAGGCCAGTCTCTTATTTCCCTCACCTTCTCTAGATCCATCTTCAATTCATTTGAAGAGATTACGAACCCCAAATACACAAGTTTTGTTTTCAAAAAAGAACATTTCTTCAAATTCACCTACTTCTCCTGTTGTAACCTCCTCGACACCATTTTCAAATGTCTTAAATTCTCCTCTTTAGCATTACTGAAAATTAGGATATCATATAAATAGACAATTACAAACTTACCAATAAAATCTTTGAGTACTTCATTCATTAATATCATTAATGCACTTGGTGCATTTGTTAAGCCAAACAACATAACAATCCACTCATACAATCCTTCATTTGTGTTGAATGTTGTTTTCCATTMATCTCCCTCTCTCATCCTTATCTGATGATAACCACTCTTCAAGTCAATTTTGGAAAAGAAATTTGCTCCACTCAAGCAGTTCATCAAATCATCTATTTGTTATAGCAAGATTTGTCTCAGCCTATGCAAATTTGATTAGAAGGCCTTTTCCATTTCCCTATGTAGACTTGAAGTCCCTTTTTGCAGTTCCCAGAGATAAAAATAATATTTTTCCACATATACGCTCCCTAACTATTATACAACATGTGTATATGCAGGTTGCACCATTACATCCCGTGTACAACGGGTTTTGTGCCTAAAATAAAAAGAAATGGTGTCGGGTTTCCATGTCACGTCACGAGATCCATGATCCTTGACCTTCCGTATATTGGAAATGTTTTGACTCGTCCCTTTAGTTCCATTTGAAGGCTATAAATGGGCCATATCCAAGCTATGGAAAAGAGGAGAAGAATTCAACTTTGAGAGCAAAGTTACTCTGGAGAAATTACTCACTTCATATTGAGTCTGCACCCCTTTATCCTTTTAAGTCTGAACACATTGTTTAGCCCCAAAGATCTTCCATACTTTATGGAGAACCTTGTTGTCTCTCTTATATGAGCTTGCCTTTGGTGGAGGATTGAAGTGGTGGAAGCCCAGCTAGAAGGGACTTAGTTTCTCTATTCCGAATGTGCCGACATAGAAGTTTGTCATTCTCATACTTCTGTTGATTACATTTTAATAGAAATACTCATTTCTCATCCAATTAATGTCTTGCAAATATTTGAATTGTTATTCCATGGGCATATTTGTTATGAATATTAATGGATTATAATGTGCTAAATTTATATATTATCACCATATGGTTGCGTATCTTGGTTGTTGAGGAAACGTTGTAGGTATATTTCTTGGAGTCGAGTGTTCAACGATGGACTTCATTGAACGTCTAGACGAGGTAGGCTCTTTATATTTTCTTGTTAGCATATTTGTTTATATAGTATACCTGATATTACAGTTGATTTCTATAGTCATTTCTGTCTATTCTAGTTTACCCCATGCCATAGAGTGATTTTCCTCGTAACATAATTTGCGACCATACTGGGGAGAGAATCTTATTTTCTGGGTTTGGAGTGCTTTTCTCCTTTGATTGCTCTCGTTTATATCAATTTTTTTGTCGTATGATTGCTTGACAACCTATGTTCATTTTGAGTCTTAGTTTCTTAGCCTTATCCTTAACCTGACAGTGTTTCAATACATATACGTGGGTTTTTTCTTGACAGTTGGATACATACGCATGCTGTCATTATGTAGGAAGCGTATATATGCAGTTTTCTCTTGAACAATCATGTACATCATTATTGTATGATTGGTTGTCGAGTTTGATGTTTGAGTTGATGGTTGCTAAGTCTTCTTAGGTCTCTGTTATGACTGTTAATTGTCTGTGGAGTAATAAGAAACCTTTCTTTGGTTGAAACTTGAATTTTTTGGTGGTTCCTTTCTCATCATCCTTTTCATTGATTGTCCTTGCATCTTGGGCTAGGTGTTTGCTTCTTGATATCCTACTCATGGATGATTTTAGGGGCTAAATTTCGCTCATGGGCTAATTTTCCATGGTTTTTCCAAAAACGAGATTCACTATTTTAAAAATAATTCGCCCAAATTCTATAGGATAAAATTATTTTACCTTAAAAATCGCCAAAATTGTATAAAAACTATATAAAATCCTTAGAAATTTGAATATTTTTACAAAAATATCGCCAATGATTTATAGTTGGCATATGAAGGATTAGTAAGATTCGCCAAGGTTTCTAAATTTTAAAATAAATTTCCATCCTTAAAATCATCCCTGATCCTACTTGGTTTGTCTATGTTTACATATAGTAGTATATTTATATCAAGTTGTTGTTCAGTCCTTGCATTTTCATTATTTTATATTGAAATTACAAAAATAACAAACATTTTACATTGTTGGCATTTGATCTTTTGGGTTCTTATCATTGATCTTAGTACATGTATGGAAAGATTGCATCTTATTTTGAATTGTAGAATTAAATTGAAAATTGAATTTTGAAAAGCTTATCATTTATTGGGAATTGAAGCTAGGACTTTGCATTTTATTCATATTCATTTATTTTACTTGTTGATTCATAACATCATCAGTTTCATGACCACACCTTTTTGAGTAAGCAAGGACACTAAAAGAAACACTGATAAATTTAAAATTGATTAGAAACAATTTTATTTTTAGGGTGCACAAACTATCTTAGGATTTAGAGCCTTGGAATAGGATTTTGTGAGTAAACTTCTCCAAGGCTATTAAAATCAACATATGTGTCTGACTAAGGGAGTGGTGAAATACATTGTATAATTGGTGACTTCAGGAGGCTCTGCTTACAATGGAGTTAAGCACGAGGTCGTGTGAAGTCGGTTGAGGGGATATCCCCCAAATACCTTCGTAGTTAAATATATTTATGGGGATCTATTCATATATGGGGATCTTTCTATTACCTTTACCTATGTGAGAGGCGATGCTTTCGAGATTTCGAGCTTTGTTACCATGCCCATACGGTAGACCTGACTTACGACTATTCACCCACGCATCAGTTATATCGTGGTTTCTTAGTTGATTGACATCGGTACCACATAGGTTACTTGCAGGGGTTATTCTACAGGTACCCTAGTTCAGATAAGGGTCGGATAACACATAACCTTTATGGAGGATTACCTATTCAGGGGGATCTGACCAACTGGTTGTTCAACCCATGAGGGCCCTTATACAATTTTCTAATACCTTTGATCTTTTGCAGGGAGTCTCAGGCCCCTCTTGGGTGAGGTATACCTACTTTAGGGAGGGAGGCCCCTTTCAACCACTTTATCCTGTTTGTGTGAATATTGGCCTTTTGTTTATTTTGGTGTGCTCTTTGATTATTACTTGGCCTTAGGATTTTTTTTGATATCTCAAGTCTTGAGTCATCGTGGAGCCATACCAGCTTCCCCACGGGTCTCACCATTTGTTATGATTACCACCACATATTGAGTATTTGCCTTATAAAAGGTGTAAGGTTATCAAACATGGTACACAGACCTCCACCTACCAGACTTGTGATCATTCAAGGATGAGTACTGAATCGATTCAGAAAGATATTGGGAGTCCTTCGACTCTCGTACCCACTATAGTTAACTATACTTCTTTGACACCTTCAAACACAATAGTGGTAGTGTCGAAAGTTCCCATCATCATTCTTGTCCGAACTATAGTGAATACTCAAATTATAGCCACGAATCATTTTGGGTCCCTTTGTCACTTGTCGGGCTACAATGTTCAGTCCATCCCTATGACCTCTAGCCCTTTTTCTTATGGTATGCCGAATTTCACATTACAGTTTTCATCCTCCATCCCATCATCTAATCTAAATACTAGTATTGGAATTTGGGGTATGGCTCCTCCACATACTCCATTTTCATTTGGCAGTGGTCATATTCAAAAAATGACTCCTATGATTGGATGCCTTCCTCCTTTTCACCCCGGTTCTAGCCATGGTCCTAATGATCCTGGATGGAGCGGTCAACCTGGTGGACAAGTTGTTGCTCATGGTCCATCCTTTACACCTAACTCCTCTACACCAATTTCGACCAACACATTTGGAATGACGAATCCACCTCTATCCTCTAGATTCACACCCGGAGGGGGTCAATTTCATACCTTGGGCAACCCCCAACCTGAAGCTACTCCAGTCAGGGGAAATTTTTACAACCCTCATCATAACGTTCCTACTAGAATGGTGCCCAACCAACCCTTCATGAATCAGTTTGGAGGAGGGTCTTACAATCTCGGACAAGGCCATGGTGGATACCAGAACCCTGGATGGGCTGCAATTCCCCAACAACAATCTTTCCCGGGAGCTTGGGGCCAGATGTCACAACCCCATCTCCCTTTTATTTCCACACTCAATTTTCCAGAAGTGTCTATATTAGTGAATGACCATGTGGTTCATGATTTGACATGGCCTCCCATCCCCACCAAGCTTCCTTCAAATATTCCGAAATTCGAAGGCAAAACTAGTGAGGATCCTGGTAATCACGCCACTACTTTTCATCTTTGGTGCTCTTCTAATTCCCTTAACGACAATTCGATTTGTTTAATATTGTTTCAATGCACCCTCACAGGGGTTGTAGTGAAATGGTACATAGAGCTACTAGGGGGAACATACAAAACTTTTAATCAGATGGCTTTAGTCTTCCGCAACCACTTCCAATTGTCGATTCATTATGATGTTGGCCTTCTGTTAGGACAAAGCCACGCATATCTTGGATCACATCTAAGAGTGGCGTAGACGAAAGAGGTTGATCAAGGCCTACATACCTCCATAATTCCTTCTAGAGTGGTTCCTTAAGTCTCTATAACCTTATATTTCGAAGGATGTTTCTACATCCAGAGTTACATCTAAGGAAGAAGCAATTTTTAAATCCCAACAGTTAGATATTATATATTCTCAGTCTGGGATGCTATACAAAATTCTTCCAGATGCACTGAGGTCAAACTATGACCCTAGAAAAAAGCTCAGGCCTCATGCCGATGGCATCGTAGCCAAACAACATAACAAGCCACTCATACAATCCTTCATTTGTTTTTAATGTTGTTTTCCATTCATCTACCTGTCTCATCATTATCTGATGATAACCACTCTTCAAGTCGATTTTGGAAAATAAATTTTCTCCACTCAAGAAATCCATCAAATCATCCATTTGTTATAGCAAGATTTTCCTCACCCTATGCAAATTTTCTCAGAAGGCCTTTTCCATTTCCCTATGTTGACTTGAAGTCCCTTTTTGCAGTTTCTAGAGCTAAAAATAATATTTTTCCACATATATGATCCCTAACTATTATACAACATGTGTATACGCAGTGTGCACCATTACATCCTGTGTACATTAGGTTTTGTGCCCCCCCCCAAAAAAATGGTGTCGGGTTTCCATGTCATGTCACGAGATCCATGATCCTTGACCTTCCATATATTTAAAATTTTCTGATTTGTCCCTTCAGTTCCATTTGAAGGCTATAAATGGGTCATATCCAAGCTATGGAAACGAGGAGAAGAATTCAACTTTGAGAGCAAAGTTACTCTGGAGAAATTACTCACTTCATATTGAGTCTGCACCCCTTTATCCTTTTAAGTCTGAACACATTGTTCAGCCCCAAAGCTCTTCCCTAATTTATGGAGAACCTCATTGTCTCTCTTATATGAGCTTGCCTTTGGTGGAGGATTGAAGTGGTGGAGGCCTAGCTGGAAGGGATTTAGTTTCTCGGTTCCGAATGTGCTGACACAGAAGTTTTTCATTCTCATACTTCTGTTGATTACATTTTAATAGAAATACTCATTTCTCGTCCAATTAATGTCTTGAAAATATTTGAATTGTTATTCCATGGGAATATTTGTTATGAATATTAATGGATTATATTATTAAATTTTCTAAATTTATATATTATCACCATATGCTTGCGTATCTTGGTTGTTGAGGAAAATTTGCAGGTATATTTCTTTGAATCGAGTGCTCAACGATGGACTTCATCGAACATCTATACGAGGTAGGATATTTATCTTTTCTTTTTAGAATATTTGTTTATATAGTATACCTGAGATTATAGTTAATTTCTACAGCTATTTCTGTCTATTGTGGTTTACCCCATGCCATAGAGTGATTTTCCTCGTAACATAATTTGCGACCATACTGGGGAGAGAATCTTCTTTTCGGGGTTTGGAGTGCTTTTCTCCTTTGATTGCTCTCGTTTATATCGAGTTTCTTGTCGTATGATTTCTTGAAAACCTATGTTCATTTTGAGTCTTAGTTTCTTAGCCTTATCCTTAACTTGACAGTGTTTCAATACATATACGTGGGTTTTTTCCTGACAGTCGCATACATACGCGTGTTGTCATTCTGTAGGAAGTGTATATATGCAGTTTTCTCCTGAACAGTCGTGTACATCATTATTGTATGCTTGGTTGTCGAGTTTGATGTTTGAGTTGATGGTTACTGAGTCTTCTTAGGTCTCTGTTATGATTGTTAGGTGTCTGCAAAGTAATAAGAAACCTTTCTTTGGTTGAATTTCCAGGCGGTTCCTTTTTCATCATCTTTTTCATTGATTGTCCTTACATCTTGGGCTAGGTGTTTGCTTCTTGATATCCTACTTGGTTTGTCTATGTTTACATATAGTAGAATCTTTATATCAAGTTGTTGTTTAGTCCTTGCATTTTCATTCTTTTATATTGAAAATACAAAATAACAAACATTTTACATTGTTGGCATTTGATCTTTTGGGTTCTTATCATTGATCTCAGTACATGTATGGAAAGATTGCATCTTATTTTGAATTGTAGAATTAAATTGAAAATTGCATTTTGAAAGGCTTATCATTTATTGGGAATTGAATTTAGGACTTTGCATTTTATTCATATTCATTTATTTTACTTGTTGAGTAATAACATCATCAGTTTCACGACCACAACTTTTTGAGTAAGAAAGGTCACTAAAAGAAACACTGATAAATTTAAAATTGATTAGAAACGATTTTATTTTTAGGGTGCACAAACTATCTTAGGATTTAGAGCCTTGGAATAGGATTTTGTGAGTAAACTTCTCCAAGGCTATTAAAATCAACATATGTGTCTGAATAAGGGAGTGGTGAAATACATTGTATAATTGGTGACTTCAGGAGGCTCCACTTACAATGGAGTTAAGCATGAGGTTGCGTGAATTCGGTTGAGGGGATATCCCCCCAATACCTTCTTAGCATCAAATATATTTATGGGGATCTTGCTAGTACCTTTACCTATGTGAGAGGTGGTGCTTTCGATTTTTTGGGCTTTGTTACCATGCCCATACGGTAGACCTGACTTACGACTATTCACCTGCACATCGGTTATATCGTGGTTTCTTAGTTGCTTGACATCGGTACCACATAGTTTACTTGCAAAGGTTATTCTACAGGTACCCTAGTTCAAATAAGGGTCAGATAACACACATCCTTTATGCAGGATTACCTATCCGGGGGGATATGGTCAATTGGTTGTTAAACCCACGAGGGCCCTTATAAATTTTTCTGATACCTATGATCTTTTGCAGGGAGTCTCATGCCCCTCTTGGGTGAGGCATACCTACTTTAGGGAGGGAGGCCCCTTTCAGCCACTTTATCATGTTTGTGTGAATATTGGCCTTTTGTTTATTTTGGTGTTGTCTTTGATTATTAGTTGGCCTTAGGATTTTTTTTTATATCTCAAGTCTTGAGTCATTGTGGAGCCAGACTAGCTTCCCTGTGGGTCTCTCTGTTTGATACTATTACCACTGCATATTGAGTCTTTGCCTTCTAAAAGGTGTAAAGTTATCAAACGTGGTACACACACCTCCACCTACCAGACTTGTGATCATACAAGGATGAGTACTAAATTGAGTCAGAAAGATATTGGGAGTCCTTCGACTCCCGTACCCACTATAGTTAATGGTACTCCTGCGACACCTTTAACCACAATGGTTTTAGTGCCATAAGTTCGCATCATCACTCTTGTACGACCTATGGTGAATGCTCAGCTTATAGCCACGAACCATTTTGGGTCACTTTGTCACTTGTTGGGCTACAATGTTCAGTCCATCCCTATGACCTCTAGTCCTTTTTCTTATGGTATGCCGAATTTCACATCACAATTTTCATCCTCCATCCCAGCATCTAATCCGAATACTAGTATTGGAATTGGGGACTTGGCTCCTCCACATACTCCATTTTCATTTGGCAGTGCTCATATTCCAAAAATGACTCCTATGATTGGATGCCTTCCTCCTTTTCAACCCGGTTCTAACCCTGGTCTTAATGCTGTTGGATGGAGCAGTCAACCTGGTGGACAAGTTGTTTCTCATGGTCCGTCCTTTACACCTACCTCCTCTACACCAATTCTGACCAACACGTTTGGAATGTCAAATCCACCTATATCCTCTGGATTCACACCTGAAGGGGGTCAATTTCATACCTTGGGCAACCCCCAACCTGGAGCTACTCCAGTTGGGGGAAATTTTTACAACCCTCATCATAACGTTCCTACTGGAATGGTGCCCAACCAACCATTCATGAATCAATTCAGAGGAGGGTCTTACAATCTCGGATAGGGCCATGGTGCATACCAAAACCCTGGATGGGTTGTGATTCCCCAGCAACAATATTTCCCGGGAGCTTGGTGCCCATATGTCACAACCCCATCTCCCTTTTTCGGCCACACTCAATTTTCAAGACTTGTCTAGATTAGTGAATGACCTTGTGCGTCATGATTTGACATGGCCTCCCATCCCCACCAAGCTTCCTTCAAATATTCCGAAATTCAAAGGCAAGACTAGTGGGGATCCTAGTGATCACGTCACTACTTTTCATCTTTGGTTCTCTTCTAATTCCCTTAATGAAAATTCTATTCATTTAATATTGTTTCAATGCACCCTCACGGGGGTTGCAGTGAAATGGTACATAGAGGTACTAGGGGGAACGTACAAAACTTTTAATCGGGTGGTTTTAGTCTTCCTCAACCACTTCCAATTATCGATTCATTATGATGTTGCCATAGAACTTCCGTCGGCCTTCCGTTAGGACAAAGACACCCATATCTCGGATCACATCCAAGAGTGGCGTAGATGAAAGAGGTTGATCAAGGCCTACATACCTCTAGAATTCCTTCTAGAGTGGTTCCTTAAGTCTCTACAACCTTATATTTTGAAGGATGTTTCTACATCCAGAGTTACATTTGAGGAAGAAGCAATTTTTAAAGCCCAACAATTAGATATTATATATGCTCAGTCTAGGATGTTATACGAAATTATTCCAGATGCATAGAGGTCAAACTATGACCCTAGAAAAAGGCCCATGCCTCATGCCGATGGCATTGTAGGCTCCGCAAATGTGAAATCTATAGACTTGGTGACAAGCCAGTTGAAATATTTGTCTCTAAACTAGTCTATAGGAGGGCCAACTTTGTTTGTGTCCTCCACTCCCACTCAATTGACGAATGTACATTGTATGCAATCACCGACCAACCTGAATGGTAACCAACAAACAAGAGGGAATAAAAAGAAAGGACGTGGTAACGATTATAAGGGTGGGAAGAATAATAATAAACCCAAGGACAATGGTAATAATGAGAAATCTAATAATAATGTTGGTGAGGGAAAGAAAGAAAGGCGAAAGGTCAAGTTTCCCTACAAGCTTTGTAGATATGATCACCTTACCCACTTGTGCCCCAAAATTCTGGAAGCTGTGAGAATTTTATCTCTACCACCCGCTATGTTGGCTAATCCTTTTCCACATAATAAGCACATGGCCTCGAGCTCTTCGAAAGTCGTAAATGTGGTGAGTGGAAGTCAAAACCCACCAGCGCAAGATGGTGACCGTATATGCATCAATATGGTTAAGTCTGAGCTTAATGTAGCCACTCGATCTCGCGATTATAGTTCTTCACAGACTGTACCTAGTCTAGAGTCCCCCCCTCCTTTGGAGATGCATTTACAAATCGAAAAACCAGAGTCCCCGCCTTGTATTCTGAAGGGAGTACTCAAGTGCTCTACCCACAACCCTAATGCTAGAGCCACCTAGAATTACTCCATTGTTGAAGATCTAGGTCAAACCCCTTACACGATGTCGACTTTGGAGGTACTCCAGACGTGCCTTTCACAGAGGAATGCCTTGTTATCTGCATTAGGAGCTCTAGATCCATGTGTCTCTAAGGTTATCAAGTTTGACATCATGGATGTGAAATCTCACTTTCCTTACCATGTGGCATTCCAAATCCACGTGGGTTACTAAAAGTATAGCATCAAACGTATTGTTAATTATGAAGGCATTGCAACATGCCTGATGCCCCTAGTCTATTGGAAATCCCTCGGCTTTCTGACCCTCTCTCAATATCCGACCATGTTGAGTTCTTTTGACTATCGTTCTTTCCACCCTCACAGTATTCTTCCTACCTTCCTGATCAAGTTATGTGGGAAGACGGTGGAGGTGGATGTCGAGGTGGTTGATGTGCCCCTCGACTATAACTTGCTACTAGGACATAATTGGACTTATGCTATGAATGCAATAGTATTGTATGTATTTCGTACTCTTTTCTTTCCTCGTGATGGAAATATCATGACAATAGACCAGTTTTTCTTTGCGTATGCTATCCCCAATTGCATCAGTTGGACCATCGATCCCTGTGATCGACAATTCTTAGCCGACAACTAAGAATATTAGTGTCAGAATGTATTCATATCTTATGGGTACCTTTTATTTCATGGCATCGATTCATCATATCTATGCCATGTCCAATAGGTTTGCTTCATTGATGAGGTCCATTCCTTTCCGTACTTTGTATTTTAACGATCCTTGGACCCTACCTTCCTCAATTGCGTCTTGTGAAGGTCAGTCACACACTGGAATGGCTATGCCACTATCGACATCAATGATAGCATATCAGGATGTTCTTGACTCTTCTTTCGATCCAGACCCTGTCACCTCATAGACAAACGAGGAGGATCCTATTCTCAAGCCCATATGGGCCACTTCATAGTATTTCTCACGTTACTACCTCGATGATACTTTACCCTCAGATGAAGAAATCATCGAGTCCCTGAATGATTCTGATAGGCCATGGGATGATATGCATCATCGCTCTTATTTTCTCCCAAAGCTTGCTAGGATCGAATAAGATGATTTTAGATACACCTTGAGTGAGATAGTCGTTCATGTCGTAGTTCCACTTGATATGCATGGAATTTATGCCTAAGTAAACATGGCGAGTATCTCTCCGACTGTCATGATCTATATTTATTGCATTCTTGGTAAGGTTGAAATTGTATACATTGGTGCAGATCGTTCGCCGGAATAAATTATGATCTACACTGAGATCTTCAAATAATTTCATGATGTATTCACTTGGTCATATGAAGAGATGCCAATAATCGACCATCGAATTGTCAAACATGAGATTAAAACCTACCTGGATGCTAAACCTGTTCAGAAATGACTTAGATTTTTCAATCCGAGGAACGCCCCTACTATTAAGGCAGAGGTAGAAAAATTGCTTAACGCTGGATTTATCTACCCAGTTCCCTTGAATGAATGGGTATCCAATCTCGTTCCTGTGAATAAAAAACAAGGAACCATCTGTGTATGCATGGATTTTCGAGACTTGAATAAGGCCTGTCCTAAAGACAACTTCCCATTATGATTCATTGATTAGATTATCGATCAATGTGTGGGAAGCATATTTTTTTCTTTTACGAATAGATTTTCAAGGTATAACCAAATTCATATTAAGCCCGAGGACCAACATAAGACATAATTTATTTGTCCTTGGGGTACTTTTGCATACCGAAAAATTCCTTTCGGCATTAATAATGTTGGAACAACCTTCCAACGAGCTATGACCTTCATGTTTCATGATCTCAAAAATATAGTCGATGCCTATCTTGATGATCTCGCTGCTCAGTCCCAAAAGAGAGTGGATCACTCTACCCACCTTACACTAGTTTTTGAAATATTTTTCCATTATTGCATCTGTTTGAATCCTCATAAATGCATATTTTGCGTTAGGTTAGGTCGACTTCTCTAATTCTTAGTCTATGAGACTGATATCATGGTGGATTTGTTAAAGGTTGAGGCAATACTTCGATTCCCCCCCCCCGTCGCACTATTCATTAGCTTCAAGGTTTACAGGGGAAATCTAACTTTTTACGATGGCTTACTGTAAACTATGCCAATATTACTAAGGGTTTCATGCATCTCTTAAATAAGGACACTCCTTTTATCTGGGATGAGCAAGCATAGGAATCCTTCGATGCTTTGAAGAAATCCTTGGTATCAACGCATATGCTGAAGCCTCCGAACTACAGTAGAGATTACTTGTTGTATATCACCGCATCCAAAGGGATGATTGGTATGTTGTTGGTTCAGGAGGATGATGAGCTCTAGGAGCACGTCATTTACTATCTCGGTCGAAACTTAGTCGGCCCTGAACTTAAATATTCTCATGTTGAAAATATAGCTTTGGTTGTCGTTCATACAGTTCAACAATTACGACACTATATATTGCTTTGTAAAAAAACCATGTTTTCCAATGTCAATCCATTTCAATACATCCTTACTAGGTGTATCATAGGGGGAAAATATAATAAATGGATTATCATCTTACAAGAGTTTGATCTCAATTTTGCTTCTACAAAATCCAAGAAATAGCTAGTTTTTGCAGAGTTAATATCCAACTTCCCTCATCTAGATGAGGATGTTATTCATGTTGATTCATTTTTAGATGAACACATTTTCCTTATCTCATCATCAGACCCCTGGTATGGAGATATTGTGGTCTATCTTCAAACTTTGAAGTTCCCTCAACATCTCCCGAGAGATGACTGACGGTGTATATGATACCAAGCTAAGAACTACCTCATCATTAGTGACACTCTGTATCGCTGAGGAGTAGACAATATCTTTCATCGTTGCTTGACTCATGAAGAAGTTGAATTTGTTCTAAACAACTACCATAGTGGGGCTTGTTGTGGTCATTTATCTAGGCTTGCGACAACCCAGAAAATTTTGCGAGCTGGTTATTTTTTTTTGTTTATTTTTAAATATTGTGTCGAAGCATTTAAGAAGAGTCACCCCTACTAGGTGTTCACTTGAAATATTCATTTGCATCTAGCTCCTCTCCACCCAATTGTAACCGTCGGTTCCTTTACCAAGTGGGGGGTGGATTTTGTGTATTGCAACCCAACTTTGGCTGGGGTCATCAACACATTATCATGGCCATAGACTACCTTACTAAGTGGGATGAAGCCATGCCTACAATTAAATCTGATGGTAAGACTGTTTCATTCTTCGTATTTAATCAAAATATACCCAGGTTTAGAATCCCAAGTGAGATTGTCATTGATCATGCAGTCACTTTCAGAATGAAATGATGAAATAATTAGCATCGAAACTGGGGTTTAACCATGGTCGTTCTTCCCCTTACTAACCCCAGTAAAATGGACAAGTAAAGGCCGTGAACAAGTCTCTCAAGACCATTTTGCAGAAAATTGTTAGCTAGAGAAAATCTAACTGACATATCATGCTTTAGCCAACACTTTGGGCATACTGAACCTCGGTTAAGACTTCCACTAGTTTTTCTCCTTTCCAGTTAGTGCATGGTGTGGAGTCGATCCTACCTATTGAATGTGAAATCCATTCTCTTAGATTGGAAGTTACGCTCCTACCTGACACTTTTGATCTCGAACAACGCCTCATACACCTAGAGAGTCTAAATGAGCAGCGTCGAGATGCCTCCACAACTATCAAAGAAAATAAAGGATGTGTCAAGGTCCAATATGATAATTCTATCTATCCTCAACAATACGTTGAGGGTGACTTGGTCCTTATTTACAACCAAGCCAAAGAACCACTGGGGGCAGGCAAGTTCAAACCCATGTGGCATGGTCCCTATATCGTGCGATGTGTCTTATAAAAAGGAGCCTATGAATTAGAATATTATGAAGGGAATATGCTGATTGAGCCCAAGAATGGGCTCTACATGAAAATATATTATTCTTGAGCCCCAGGCTTGGGTGCNTCAACAATTACGACACTATATATTGCTTTGTAAAAAAACCATGTTTTCCAATGTCAATCCATTTCAATACATCCTTACTAGGTGTATCATAGGGGGAAAATATAATAAATGGATTTTCATCTTACAAGAGTTTGATCTCAATTTTGCTTCTACAAAATCCAAGAAATCGCTAGTTTTTGCAGAGTTAATATCCAACTTCCCTCAGCTAGATGAGGATGTTATTCATGTTGATTCATTTTTAGATGAACACATTTTCCTTATCTCATCATCAGACCCCTGGTATGGAGATATTGTGGTCTATCTTCAAACTTTGAAGTTCCCTCAACATCTCCCGAGAGATGACTGACGGTGTATACGATACCAAGCTAAGAGCTACCTCATCATTGGTGACACTCTGTATCGCTGAGGAGTAGACAATATCTTTCATCGTTGCTTGACTCACGAAGAAGTTGAATTTGTTCTAAACAACTACCATAGTGGGGCTTGTTGTGGTCATTTATCTGGGCTTGCGACAACCCAGAAAATTTTGCGAGCCGGTTATTTTTTTTTGTTTATTTTTAAATATTGTGTCGAAGCATTTAAGAAGAGTCACCCCTACCAGGTGTTCACTCGAAATATTTATTTTCATCTAGATCCTCTCCACCCAATTGTAACCGTCGGTTCCTTTACCAAGTGGGGGGTGGATTTTGTGTATTGCAACCCAACTTTGGCTGGGGTCATCAACACATTATCATGGCCATAGACTACCTTACTAAGTGGGATGATGCCATGCCTACAATTAAATCCGATGGTAATACTGTTGCATTCTTCATATTTAATCAAATTATACCCAGGTTCAGAATCCCAAGTGAGATTGTCATTGATCATGCAGTCACTTTCAGAATGAAATGATGAAATAATTAGCATCGAAACTGGGGTTTAACCATGGTCGTTCTTCCCCTTACTAACCCCAGTAAAATGGACAAGTAAAGACCGTGAACAAGTCTCTCAAGACCATTTTGCAGAAAATTGTTAGCTAGAGCAAATCTAACTGACATATCATGCTTTAGCCAACACTTTGGGCATACTGAACCTTGGTTAAGACTTTCACTAGTTTTTCTCCTTTCCAGTTAGTGCACGGTGTGGAGTCGATCCTACCTATTGAATGTGAAATCCATTCTCTTAGATTGGAAGTTACGCTCCTACCTGACACTTTTGATCTCGAACAACGCCTCATACACCTAGAGAGTCTAAATGAGCAACGTCGAGATGCATCCACAACTATCGAAGCAAATAAAGGATGTGTCAAGGTCCAATATGATAAGTCTATCTATCCTCAGCAATACGTTGAGGGTGACTTGGTCCTTATTTACAACCAAGCCAAAGAACCACTGGGGGCAGGCAAGTTCAAACCCATGTGGCATGGTCCCTATATCGTGCAATGTGTCTTATAAAAAGGAGCCTATGAATTAGAATATTATGAAGGGAATATGCTGATTGAGCCCAAGAATGGGATCTACATGAAAATATATTATGCTTGAGCCCCAGGCTTGGGTGTAACTCTTTGTATACTAATGTATTTTAGTGTATATATCCTTTCCCCCTTTTCATATTAAAATTTCTTATCGAGTTTTCCCTTGGTTTGCAGATGTCAACGGAGTCTTAGGTCTACTTAGGATTTACAGATGGGGCCAGTCGTCATACACGAAACTTGGCTTCCACTTCCATTTCTTGGGTTGTTTACTCACTCGAGGGTCTACTGGTGTCTTCAGGTGGCGTTTTCCTAGGGCCATCAATGAATAATGTGGTTGAATATAGTGGTGTTATAGAAATTTTACGCGATGCCATTTCACATGGTATTTGCTCTTTAGAAGTTCTCCTGGACTCCTAGTTAGTAGTATGTCATTTCAACGATAGTTACCGTGTGTGAGATCCTACTCTACTTCGACGATTCTTACAGGTATGACTTTTGGAACTGCATTTTGATTTTATTACTTATCATCACATACCTAGAAGTTCTAATTATGTATCTGATGCATATGCTAATTTTGTTTTAGATCAACATTTGTCACATAACTAAAGAAAAGAAAACACTTGTCACATAACTAAAGCGAAGAAAACACTTTCACCAATGTACACATTGTGATATAAGTAAAGCCGAAGACCAATGCTTTTATATATATTTTATCTCTCCAAAAATATGGTAATATAGTACAAAATTGGGGCTCACATCCTCAAAATACATACAACCGATGAATACAATAATAATGACATCTATGCCTTTGGCGTCAGATGTGTGTCATGATAGCATACTATGACATTTGTGAGATGTTGAAAGAGTCGTACCCAATCCTGGGGCACACCTACCACCTGTCATTGCATCGCCTCTGGAAGATCCTCTACTTGAACCATGCGAATCCTTTGCGTCAAACGATACAAGTTTCCCTACACGTTTTGAAGCACTCTATCAACATCCCCTCCCATTGGCTCATCCCCCCGATGCCTCCGACGGTGTTGTGGAAGTCATTCTGGCCATCGCATACCCACATCTACGTAACATACATGTTGAGTTAGTACTTGACATCATCCAAAAATATTTTTGTTTTCTTCTACAAAAATACAAAAAAATGAAATATTAAAAAAAAATTGCATACTTGTGTCTACATAGGTGGAGCCTTGTGGTAACAACATGTATGGATCTCCTGTGAAGTCAATCCTTTCATAAGGGTAGTCCTCCAGAGCTATCACCTACCGACTCTACTAGAATAAAAATGTGTCATTGTAGGGTGTTGGTACCTTACCACCCCCCTACTGCCTCACCACATTGGTCCACCGTGCCATGGTTGGATCACGAGGTCCATGTGGAACAATCTTGACTCTAGGGCCCAAGCCTGCAACCTGCTCGAAGAAAAAACTACAAAGGATAGATGTGAACTCAAAGTTCCCCTTTCTACCCTGTTTGCAGTTTGTCAGATGGCTCTTCATGTTGGCCAGCAGTGAGGTGCACCAAGCGTAAACTATGGGTCACAAGCACTCCACTGAATAGAACATAAGTGGCCTCGATGCCTGATGCAAAGAGGTCAACCCTATGGTTTGTTTCAACACTAGGACAACAATCTTGAGACTTATATTGTTGATCGCTCTGATCGGGAGTTGTCTCCCTACCTTCTTGGTCCCTGCAATGCAATGAGTGGCTATATAGTATTCTATGTTCATGGCACTCCCAGCTCCTGGGTATTTGAGGTTGACCACCTCACCCTGATGCGACAATCCTGTTAAAAAGTATATGTCCTCAACTTCAATCCTCAATGGTTTCCCATCAAGGTTGAAGGTCTTTGTATCTGGATCCTAGTAGTTCACTAACATCTGAAGAAGTCTCACTTGAGCCCTCATACCTTTGAGAGCCCAAACATTATACAAACCACATATTTTTAATGTCATTTGGGCCCTTGGATCTCTCTCCACTGCAACATCCACCTC
>JASDQU011175063.1:0-17549 GCA_032191745.1 Picea mariana
AGATATAAGATATTGATGTTATTTTTGAAGATTTCATTTTTTAAGGAAAAATACATATAATAGTCTTACACACTAACCAATCTAATTTGTAATAAGAAAATCAAATCATACATTCCAATCAATACAAAAGCATTCACCCATAGTTTACAAAGACAATGAAAAAGCATACAATAGAATGGAAAAGCACCTTAGTCTACAAGAGGAAAATCAAATCATGCACTCCAATCAATACAAAAACATTCATTTTAGAGCTTACATAAATGATAAAATCAAGACCTATGTTTACTTGATTAACTTCACATTGATGCAAGGAAATGAAAGGTAACAAAACAAAAACAAAGACTAATGAATATGAATAAAAGGATTTTAAGAGCTATTTCATATTATGTTAAATTGTTTAGATAAGTCAAAGTAAATTTTAGTGTATTCTGTGTTTCTTTCCCCTTTATTTAATAAGTACTTTAGTGATTTTCCATTTTTTTAATAAGTATTTTAGAGATTTCCCAAATAGTCATTCCATTTTCAACATATGAAATTTTTTTTAGAGTAATCCATTTGACCACATGTCTACCAAAAATATAGTATATTATTTTAGATTGCTTACATCAAATTATTTAATAGGAAAAATAAGGTGAGATAATTCATTTTTTTAATCCACATTTTAATTGATTTAAAAAGATTTACAAAATTATTGAGAGATAATTATAGTTGATATTTTCAGGATCAAAAAGTATCACCAATGTGTCTACACTTATAAGAAACTTTTGGTTTCTTGGCAGTGTCTGGGAAAATTTCAATTAGCAGCCCTAAAAGTATAAGTAATTTGCGAAGTCAATCTAAGAAACGACTTTGTCATAGTCTTGAACTTTGTCATAGTATTGATTTCAACCTCAACAAATTTATTTAATAGAAACATTTGCCATATCAAAATAACAAAAAATTATTTTAATTGAATTCCTCGATTCCATCAAATTAATTGGTTTAATTTAGAAAAACAAATTATCAAAAATAAAAAATAAAAACTCAAACGAGGTCCTAACATTTACAAAATCCAAGCCAAATTTTCCATACAAAGACAAAACACAAAATAAAACAATTCCGAACTCATACCCTAATTTACAGACGAAAAAAAACAAACCCCTTACCTTTCCTTCTCGCTTGAGCTCTTGAGCAAACGCTTAGACGTGTAATCCAGAAGCTCCCACGTACGTTTTCCTAACGAAAATTGTCCTCTTACAATCCCACTGTATCAAAGTACTTTTAACCCTTTTAGGAAACAATTGTTACCTTAGGCATTCAATATCTTTAGAAGTCAAAACATATGAAAATACCAAAACTCCAAATGCTTAACAATATTTTGGTCCATCTACAGTTTACACCTAAAGTATAGGGTGACAGTTACTTAAAATGATGACACTTGGGACTCTCCATTTGCCATATGCGAGCAAGAGAAAAAAATAACTATGATGGTAGGAAATGTGGTAGGCGGTTCAACCGTAACAAATGTTATGCCCTCCACTGCATTTAAAACCTTCTATTGGCCTGAACAAACGTGTTTGAATGTGAGCTATAAATTTGTGAATTGTTAACAATACATGTCATGACATCAGTCAAGATTGCAATATTTTTCTATATCTAAAATGAAGTAAATTTTCGTAGTTTGCATGGAGAGATGGAAAAATTGCAATATTTTTCTATATCGAAGCAGAAGAAGAAATTTTCGGAATTTGCACAGAGATATGGCAGTGGCAGGACCAGGATCCATGTCTTCCTCCAATGATATTTCAGGCAAGCCCAACAAAACCAGTACCAGTCTGTTAGACACTGGAACATGACTCATTCAGGGCTTCACACCCATCAACAAAATTCATCAGCATCCATGCGCGTATTAATTCACATACCCATTGTTGATTTCGTTGAGCAACGACAATATCACATTAAAAGGCGCGTATTAATTCGCATACTCATTGCTGATTTCCTAGAGCGAGAGCAATATTACATTAAAAGGATATTAAGTAGCAAATATTACCTCTGATGGAATCCTCATTCAGCATAGACTGCAGTGCAAATCACATTCTCACTTCACTGAGTATTTTGCTGGTCAATAACTGTAGCTAAGTAGATTCCAATTGCATATTCAATGTTACGAAAATAGAAGATAGATATGAAACTCATGGTTGCAATTTCTCAAATAGGTATTCAATGGTCAGAAAAGCCCGAGCAGGACATTCCTGCATGTTAATTGCCCTGCTCCCTAGATTTGGTCTTAGTATGGGATTTTATTTAAACGCAAGAGTAGTTGATTTGCAGGAAACAGAGCACTTTTTTTCAGGTAGAAGACTCGAGTTTTCACAGACAGAATCGATCGAACATAAAAGATCAAACGCCAAGAGAAAAGAGGCCAAGCCATGAAGCAGAGAAATTCGTGCCATAGAGCGTGGATTGGAGGGAGTGGGGATCGCACACCAGCAGGCGAGATGAAGCAGGCAATGGAGGATTGGAAGGAGTGGGGATCGAACATGAGCAGGAAAGATGAAACGACATGTTGGCTAGTAGCGGTGAGGTGTGAGGTGATAACACATGAAAAACCACTGGAGGTGCAAACAAACAAACAAACAAAGATAATCAGGAGTTTGGTAGCCTCCCCGCCGAAAGACACCAATTCGGCCCTCTCTGGCCGCGCACCCGGTGGCCACATCCAAAGCCGCCCGTTTAAAGGAAATATTATTCATTTCTGTTGCATAGTTTGTGCAAGGAGAATCCTCGTGAAATTCGGACGCGGCCAAATCCAAATCCAAAGTCGCCGTTTAAAGGAAATATTATTAATTTCTGTACTAGAATCCCAGGTGAAATGCAAAGAATCCATAATATGAATTATACATCTATTTCATTAACTAATTCTACTGTGGATAGAAATATCAAATCAAACACAGTATTTTTTGTTGTTTTAATTTTTTATTTATTTATTTATATTTTTTTTTTTTTTGGCATGTAATCAAATTATTTTTGTTGTTTTAATTTTTTTTCATGAAGATATGTATTGACCTATAAAATCTTAAGAGGGTAAGTGATTACTTGTGATTCTTTAAAATTTTGTTTTCTTATTAAAAAAACATTAAAAAAAGCTTTACAAAATCACCATACTTTTTTTTGAGTTAAGAGATTAGAAAACACATCATACATAACAAACACACAAACAAAAATAACATACAAAACTAAGTGATATCTAAACACATCAACAGAAAGATGAACATTGAAAACAATATCCTATAAAAAAAAAAAAAGCTATGTGACAAATAAAAATATGATGACAAAGAAACAATAACCCCGACTTATAGGTGCAACGCCACTACCCACAATACCGTACTTCAGAAACTTCAGCAATTGCAGTGTGAGATCGAATGAATTTGCAGAGAGCCGAGGGAACTCAAAACTGTTTGTTGTTCCAAGAAATTAGAACGCAGCTGCTGTCGTTGCCCAAGATAGATTATTTCTACCTGCATTTAATATTTATTTTTTATATTAAATTTCTTTTTAAATTGTAAAAAACAGTTTTTAGAATCCTGCTCGTAGGATCCTGCTCGGTGAGCTGGGATGGAATTTTATGGAATGATCACAAGTTGAGGATTCGAGGGTAAATGCAGGGTGAGGCAATCCCGGCAAGTTTTTTCAAATTCAAAAATGAGCGCGAATGTGTAAACAAGGTATAGGTGCAGATTGGACGTCCTAGCTTACGAGCCACCCTCGGCATTGAACGGGAGACAGAACGGGCGACGGGCCCAGCTACGAAACGGAACGGGTGACGGGGTGACTTGGGAGACGGCCTTTTGGGTTTGCCGGAGATGGGACGTTTAACGATCACCGGCAAACCCAAAAGGTTGCATATTTAGCTTACTCCTTTCATAAGCCAATATCTTCACTTTCTTTTTAATTAAGTTGCGTAATTACATATATAAAGAATGACTTTGATGTATCGCCGACCTTCATTAGAGCTAGACACTACCTATCAGAGGAAGACCCTACATAATGTAGGCAAGCACTCAAGCCTTAGTGGAATGTTACATATATAGGTAAGACCTTGCTAACAACGGAAGGTGGGTTCTTGTAACTGGCTCTGTGGTCAACCAGAGGTAAAAGGTTCACTTTGTACAGTACTAACTGGTTGTTGGTGAAAGGCTAAAATATTGTAATTATGGGCTTGTCATAAGTAAATTTGGTACAAATGTAAATCTAATATTGTAAAATGATAAAAGGTTAATAGTGGAAGAAATTTGTAATTTCAATTAAGTTTGTTAATCATTTGAAAGTGGTAATTAGATGTTAACATAGTAATGTTTTAGTCATATTAAATAAATGTTAAAAAGAAAATAGGTTAAAAGATCATTAAATGTACCCATTGTCAATAGATATACACTTTTCGGCCTAATTAAAATTGGACTCCGTGAAGATATTTTCATTAAATTTGTTTTATTGAATTAAATTGGTAGTTTATATCGTTAAAAACTTGCTTATGAATATTTTCATTAAATTGGTTTCATTGAATTAAATTGATGGTTTATATCATTAAAAACTTGCTTATGAATATTTTCATTAAATTTGTTTCATTGAATTAAATTGATAGTTTAGACATTTAAAAAATTGTTTTTAAACAATTTTAGAGTTTTGGAATTATATGAAATTAAATGGTAAAGTCTATATGGAAATGTCAAATCCTGGGTGTTATCTATGTATCATTGTTAAAGACCAATTAAAAAAGTTTGAGATGAAACTTATACAATGATATAGTCCCAAAAATTATTATAAAATTTCATGGTTTTGTTTATTAGAGAATACGGTATTTGACCTTCATTGCTGCATTTCTTTTTATGCATTATAAGTTATGTGTTTTCTAATTTTTTTGCCTTCAGTATGAGCATTATAAGTTGTGTGTCTATATAGTTAGAATAATATTTTCTATTTTTTATTGTTTCCATTTTATTTAGTGTTCAAATTGAAAAGAGAAATAAATAGAAAACTCTAGACTCTTCAAGCTTTGTATAATATGATTTTTAAGATTCCAAATTAATTATGAGAATTTTTGTTTCTTCCTTATATTTATTAATTAATGTTTAATTTTTTTTGAAAACTTATCTCTTACATTTACTTAATAACTTTCTTTTTAAACAATGCATTGATATAATAAATCATTTTTTACAAGGTCATATGTTGATGATTGCAAGTTGAATTACTCTACTAAAAACTAAATAGTGTACAATTATCTATTTAACAATCAATTTATAGATGAACATTGTATTTAATAATCAATTTTTAGATGAACATTCTATTTACAAGGTTATAAATTTTTTTTACAAAGTTATAATTTTTTTTTGAAATAATGTATTGATATAATAAATTATTTTTTAGATTTTTAGATGAACATTGTTTTTACAAAGTTATAATTTTTTTGACAAAGTTATAAGTTTTTTTTGAAACACTATATTGATATAATGAGTATTTTTTACAGGGTTATATGTTGATGATTGCAGGTTCAATTATTAAGTGGCTCTACCAAAAACTTAACAAGTTCATCTATTTAACAACCCATTTTTAAATGAACATTGTTTTTTCAATTCTTACTAAATAAATTTTGGATTAATTGATTTTATCTGTTGAAAAATGTTTAGTGAAGTAGCCTCAGAAGATTGTTTTGGAACTATTTTTTCTACGTCCTTTTGACATTTGTTTTGGAACTATTTTTTCTACGTCCTTTTGACATTTGTTGTGTTTTTAACAAACCAATCATTGCATGCTTCTGCACCCTCTGCCAGTGCCAGTGGGCCTGAAATGCTTGAAAACTCAAAATCCGAATTCGTATTTGGAAACTATACACTATCTCAAACTCGTATCTTTTTCAATGTTTCGTTTGCTTGTATTTTATGGTTTTCTCATATGTTTTACTTTGCCATTACGGAGATGCAGTGTACACTCCTATTATTATTATTCCATTAAGGTATCGTTGCAGATTATACACTTTGCCATATCAATATTTCCCCGTCTCTCGTTTTATTGTCTTTCTTTGGTTCCAATATTTTATGGTTTTGTAGTATGTTGTCCTAGGCATTCCGTTATGTAAAAGTTGTATGTTTTAGTATTTTTTATTCGAATATGATGATATAAGTTTGGGGGAAATCATTTATTTCTTTTTTCTAAGATGTATATTTTAATATATCAATAGATTTAGTATTTAAAATTTTTTCTCAAAACTTTTAAATACTTAGATTATAGAGATTCAACCACTTAACTTTGATAATTTTAGCAAAAACTACTCAAAAATATATCAAAAAACAATTAAAATGTAGAATTTTCAGACTAAGCTCTCAAAATGGATCAAAAATATGTTAAAAACAATCAAAATATATGTAAAACTAGCACAGCTGCTGGTGAAAGCCGAAAGGCTTAGTGCTGGTAATATGAAACAGTTGATTGTAATTATGGGGCTGCCATATAAATCTAATACTGTAAAATGATAAAAAGTTAATAGTGGAGTAAATTTGTAATTTTAATTAAGTTTGTTAATCATTTTAACTTGGCAATTAGATGGTCACACAGTAATTTTTTAATTATATTAAATAAATGTTAAAAAGTAAACAAGTTAACTGAAGCTTTTAAAAATGCTAGAAAGTTATGAACATGAGATCGAATTCATTGATTTGGAAAGACGAATAAAAATATACTAACATCTTCAATTAATAACTATAAGATTAAAATTTATGATTAAAAGATGCTTCAAAAATGCTAGAAAGTTATGAACATGAGATCGAATTCATTAATTTGAAAAGACGAATAAAAATATACTAACATCTTCAATTAATAACTATAAGATTAAAATTTATAATTAAAAGATCATTAAATATGACCATTATCAAACAACCAAAGTATAGTTCAGATTTACAAGACTATTCGCCGTTTCTACCACTAATAAATTAATATACAAATTAAATTAAATTGCTTGACCATTATCAAACAACCAAAATGTAGTTCAGACTTGCATTACTATTCGCCGTTTCTACCACTAATGAATTAATATACAAATTAAATTAAATTGCTTGACCATTATCAAACAACCAAAATGTAGTTCAGACTTGCATTACTATTCGCCGTTTCTACCACTAATGGATTAATATATACAAATTAAATTAAATTAATTGATATGGCTTCCCAAATGGAGTTACTAATTGAATGCTTGCTTTGACCTGAACAATCACGTGGTTTTAGCTATGGATCAATGGATTTGGCAAAAGTTTAATGGAAGTTGGTGAAAATGGGTATCGCATTGTATGCGGGGAAAGTTTCATTTTGCCCATTATGAAAATTTTCTCGTTAATCTTCAAAATTACAACTCTCCTGATTTTTAGGATTTATTTCCTATATATACATATATAGGAGGATTTTGATAGGTTTGATTATATATATATATATATATATATGTGCAGTGCAGATATTTTTCATGTTAGGGTTTAATGTTTTCTGGTATGGAATATCGATAATGACATTTAAACAAATTGCAGTCTCAAGATTCAAAAAGTTCTAACTGCACACATTGACCATCGTTACCCAAGGCAAGGTGGGTTCCAACGATAATGAGAGCCTCAAACCCTAGACATTAGGTAGTTTAAGTTAAATGCATTTGCATTACTTGCAGTTAAAAAATCATCTCTATTTGTCACTAATATAGGAAAACCAATAGACGTGATAAAAAAATATCAAAATCGTATTGTAACTTGCGATGTTTCATAAAGATTGCTTTGTTATATTAGGTGAGATTCAATTGAGATACAGAGAATGGAAAGGATTCCCTAATTTTGACATAAGAGAAAATATATCAGATTTAGGAAAAGGCTAAATATAGATGAATCAAATTAGATTCGAACAACTCTATGCTGTAAGATAAATCAATTAAAGATAGCTCAACACAACCCCACGACTTCATAAAGAGAAAAATAACCAAGAAATAGATTGAGCTGAGCTGAAAAGAGAAAAAAAAAACAAGAAAGTGCAAGAGTAGATAGGTGCTTTTAGAGAAATCAATTTATTAAAAATGAGAATGAGTAAGAATATAAATGAGATTTGGGTGTATTTATAAACTAGTGAAGAGTGGATGTTTTTTGCAATAAGGCTTTTGAGTCTACATGTATAACATTGGTCTTAGCTATGTAATATTACAATATAAAGTTGTTCACTGTGAAAAGTGAAGATTAGACCACTATTCTCAACATCTCTCTCATTTTGATAAGGGGTCACAAAAAAAAGATGTTACATCATATACTTCATTAACATTAAAGGAGTGTTATTTCTCATATTGAGTCATACCTTGAACAATAGGAGTATCTGTTCATTTGATGATGTGCAGTGTATACCAACTCCATCAAGCCATTTCTATAATAAATATATTCTTGTGTTTATCTACTCCATTTTTCTATGAGGGTGTAGGGAATAGTCTCTCCCCTACCAAGAGATGCCACAAGAAATGTTTTGAAATCTATCATATCCTCTACCATCAACTGTGATACACTTAATTTTTTTTTTCTTTCATTTTTCACTAATGACATGAATTCCTTGGATTTACCAAGAACTCTATTCTTGAATTGAATGATGTATATCTAAAAGAAGATGGAAAAATCATCAATGAAGTTAAGTAATTATCTCCCCCAAGAGAATGAGTGGTCATAGATCTACCAATATCACTATGAACTAACTCAAGACATTGATAAGGTCACCCTTGCTTTGTCCTTAGGAAAGGATTTTTTATGGTGTTTCTCTAATACACACTCTTAACAAATACCACTAAGAGGCTTAATCTATGTATTATCATTATCCATATGTGGATGACTCATATTTTATAAAAACACAAAGTTTGTATATCTCAAAAATTGATGACATGACATGTCACTCTTGTTGACACTAGATACCATAGCAACAAATCCTTGTTGTTGAGATCACAAGAGAAGGATTGGATGAAACCACCAACAAAGCCTAAATAAAAATTAACCATAAGAACATCATAAAGTGATGCATACATGAGTGTCTTTAAAATAAAAAAACACACAATCAAAGTTGCAACTAGAAAATCAAACCTTAAAGAAACAACAACAATACAAACTCATACCCCTGTTGGGACTAATGGTGTTAATGCCTAAACAACCTCGATTCTAGTTACTGATTCTAGTTACACAAATTCAACAAAAACACAACCTCCTTGCACACAATAAATGAATAGAAAATGAATAGAAACTTCAAAATACATTTGTATTTTTTCCTCATAAAACTAAATTTACATTCATATTTTCAAATTCATAAATAAAATTATGCCCTCTCATCTAAGTCTTAGATGAACTCTTACAAGCTCAAAAAAAACTTGAAAAAATATTTTTTCACAAGAATTTTTGAAAAAACTCTAATTTCTAATATATGGTGTCTTATCCTTCTATATTTTCTTCTTCCTAATTATCCTGCAACTTGTTTCATTCTTCCTCATCTCTTTTTCTCTTTCTCCCCTCCTAATCATTTCTTTACTGGTCATTTAAGGTTCATATATAAACCTAAAATGAGATTTCTCTTTAAAAAAAACTAAAGTCATGCACCCTGTAATCTATCCACGAAAGTACCCCTTATCAAATATTATTTATTAGTCCATCCCTCTACCATGAAGTATATAGTTTTCGCTTGGTCATCAATAACTTTTGACTTTATATTAATTTCGAAGTATATAGTTTTGGCTTGGTCATCAATAACATTTGACTTTATGTTAATTTACCCATGTTTTGTTTTTATTTTTTTATTTAAATTAAAAATTTTATTTTATTAATTTTAAAAATTTATAATTGAATTTTCTAAAGTTTTGTTTTTATTTTTTATTTGTATTTTATTTTATTAAATTTCCAAAATTTATAATTGAATTTTCTAATTTGTTAATATAATTGAAATTCATTGTAAAATTTTTACACACTTTCATAATTCAATAATTGCTTTTATGTAACTTCAGAAATAATGGGGAGAGCCATCAGTGGAAGTGAAAGATTTATACATACTAAATGCAGAAGGCATCTAAGGAGTGGTGGACAACCACAACCACTCCCACAAACTTTACATTGGCAATGCTCATTTATCAAATCTGCTAGGTTGGACCTGTTAACTAATCCTCCGACAATTACAGTTTGTTTATCCTCCGGAAGTTATCCGCAGTTCGTTTAACCGCTCTTAATTGTCTATCCATTGCTTAACTGTCTATCAGCGTATATATAAAATTTATCTGCATTTTGAATGATTAATATGAAACCTTCGAGTACTGTGGAGTTTATATTTGGCTGTGTACAGTGGTATCAGAGCCACGTTTTTTTAAACCACATTTTTGTTTAAAACTCCATGCTATTGTGTGCCTGCGTGAGCTCCAGATTCAAGAGGAGCCACCTGTGACTGTGTAGTGCCTGCGTGAGCTCCATATTCGAGAGGAGCCACCTGTGACTATGTAACTGCAGTGTAGTTGCAACGAAGGGACAACCAGTGCCCAAAGGCCCTCCAATGTCCAATCACTGGGCTTGGGAGCAGCTGTGAGTAGCCTACAGAGTAGCCAAGGTCGAAGAAGGTGTTGTGAGATTTTATTTTCTTTTTCTTGTGTAGGTGGAGTTTTATTTACAGAGATTAGTTTACAATGCATTCATTAGTATCAATTGTGGGAGTAGTTCTCTCCAGAAAAGAAAATTATGAAGAATGGTTTCGAAAAATAAAAAATACTCTTATTTTTAATGATTTATGGGAGGAAATTTGTGAAGGCAAGGATGACAATGACCCAGAGCAACCTACAAATGCTAGACAACTTGTAATTTGAAAGAGTAAAGATAAAAAGGAACATGCTTTAATTTCTTCCTCAGTCACTGAAGAGGTAAGAAGACATATTTTTTCCAGCACCACAACGTTTAAAGCATTAGAGAAATTAAAAGATTTTTATGACTCCCATTCAGAGCTGGAAATTATACAATTGTTGATGAAGTTGTTTAATCTGGAACTGAAAGATAATAATCCCATGAAGCTAGCTTCCGAAATTAAAACTTTTTTTCATGATATTGACTCAACTGGTGTCAAAGTTGATTTACAACTCACAACAATTATTCAAGCCCTATATCCTACCTATTGGCACTACTTAGAGTCTCTTCAAGCTAGTGGATAGATGGAAGCCATGAATTTTGATAAACTTGTAGACAAAATTGCTGAAAGAGAGAAAGATTTTGGGAAGAAGGAATCTTTTTCCACTTCCACAGTTGAGACTTTGTGTATTGCACAGAAAGAGCAGAAACCTAGAGGAGATTCTGCTAGATTTGATAATAATAACAGAGGTCGTGGTAGGAGACCATTTAGAGGCAGGGGGGGTCATTATCATCAAGGAGACATACAACAAGATGATAGACAACAAAAACATTTTCAGAATGATAAGAAATCTCTTAAGTGCTATAGGTGTGGTAAACTGGGGCATACCTCTTCTCATTGTCCCACTCCTTGGGATAGGATTAGTGAGAAGATAGAGAAACAACCTTCGAACAAAGGAAAACCACCTGAATTTGCCAACTATATTGTTGCACATTGTAATCTTAGTATAAATGAGGTTTTTAGCACTTCTTTTGCTTCTTGGGAAGACACCTAGATTTTAGATATTGGAGCCACTTGCCATATGACCTTCAGAAGAGATTTTTTTGAGACATTCAGTAATCACATTGATGGAATAGTTTATTTTGCTGATAAATCCCAATTAAAGCCTTCAGGGATTGGATCTATTCGACTTCGCCTACCAGGACTTGTTGATTATATTTTGCATGATGTTCTTCATATTCCTCAATTAAAAAGAAATATGATGTCTCTCATACATATCAGGCAACAAGGACATTCTATACATATGTTTGATGGTATAATTGAAATAAGAAAAGCATCTGATCAGGTGATTGTTATGAGTGGTGTTGAAGAAGACAAATTTTTAAAACTTAAAGGGACATCCTCTTTTCAATCTAATTAAGCTCTTTTGGCTCAGCATAGTGATACTTTGTCTTCCAGCTTACCGTGGCATGCTCGTTTTGGTCATATTAATTATGATAGTATCCGGATTATGAAACAACAAGGTATTCAAGGGATTCCTACTATTCCAAGAAAGCTTTCTCCATGTAATGCTTGTATTTTAGGCAAGCATTGTAAACAACCTTTTTATGGATCTACCTTCCAAGATTCCAGGAAGTTAGGTCTCATACATTCTGATTTATGTGGGCACATGCCCATTCAATTTGCAAATGGTAATAAATATCTACTGACATTTATTGATGACTGCACCAGGATGTGTTGGGTTTATTTATTGAAAGAGAAATCTCAGGTTTTTGCAACTTTTAAGAATTTTCATATATGGATTACAAATGAAACTCAACTTAATATTGGCACTCTACGATCAGATAATTGTGGTGAATACACCTCTAATGAATTTGAAAAGTACTTACAAGATAATGGTATTAAACATCAGACCACCATTCCTTATACTCCACAACAGAACGATGTACCAGAGCGCATGAACATAACTTTGATTAATATGGTAAGGTCAATGATATTTTTTCAGAATGTCAGGTTGATGTTTTGGGGAGAAGCGGTACTTTATGCCATTTATATTCGCAATCGTTGTCCTTCTACTACCATCAATAATAAGTCCCCTTATGAATTGTGGTATAATCGTCTTCCTGTTGTTCAACATTTCAGAGCTTTTGGTTCTCCATGTTATGCTTTAATTCCTAAACAACAACAAGGCAAATTGGGTGCAAGAAATCGCAAATGTCTTTTCTTGGGGTATTCTAATACCTCCAGAGCTTATCGATTGTATGATGAGGAAAACAAGAAATTTGTTGTTTCAAGAGATGTTGTTTTTCTCGAATTTGCTAAAGATGCTTTTACTATTGATAGACAACTCAATCATTTGGATAGATTCTCTTCCAAGAAGTTTTATTATGAATGGGATAATGATATTCCACATCCTGAAGGGGGGATTCATATTCTAGACCAGCCTGTGGATTTTCCTTCAACAACACCAAAGAATGAGACCACATCAAAGAATGAAGAAAAATTAATTGATAACAATGTTTTTAATGATAATAATGTTTCTATAGAAGAACAATTGGTTGATAATAATGTTGATAATAATGTTCCTAATGATGAAAAATTGGAGGATAATAATGGTCCTGAAGAACCTATTTCAAACACTCTTGAAACTAAGCAAACATTGCAGCAATCAGTACGCAGATCAACATGAACCAAGACAATGCCAAAAAGGTATGGTAAATTTGAGTTAAACTTTTCTGTTGTTAGTGAACCTACTACTTTTGAAGAAGCCACTAGTTGTAATGAATGGAAAGATGCAATGAAAAAAGAGTATGATGCTCTTATTAAAAATGACACTTGGAGGTTGGTGGATCCTCCTATTGGCATCAAACCAATTGGTAGTAAGTGGATTTATAAAACTAAATATAAAGCTGATGGTTCTCTTGATAAGAACAAAGCAAGACTTGTAGCAAATGGGTATGCACAAAAATAAGGTATTGATTATATAGAAACATTTGCTCCCACAGTGAAACGGGGCACTATTAGAACCTTTTTTTCTCTTGCAGCTCAAAAAGGATGGAAAATACATCACATGGATGTAAAAACATCTTTCTTAAATGGAGATTTAAAAGAAGATGTTTATATGTTGCAGCTAGAGGGTTTTTCTAGTAAAGGAAAAGAGCATAAAGTATGCAAATTGATAAAATCATTGTATGGTTTAAAACAAGTACTTCGTGCTTGGTATGAAAAGTTAACTGAACATCTTCTCAAGTTGAATTATAAGCATTTCAATCTAGATGATGCAACTTTACTTGTTAAGAAAGTTGGAAGATTGGTTGTATATCTAGTTGTGTATGTAGATGATTTGCTTATCACAAGAAATAATGATGATTATATAACATCTATTAAAAAGGAGTTCCAAAAAGTTTTTGATATGACAGATTTGGAATTACTACATTATTATCTAGGGATCGAAGTAGATCAAAAACCAAAGCACATTTTTATTTCTCTAAAGAAATATATTGGAGAACTATTGAGCAAATTTGAGATGAAGGATTGTAATCCTATTTCTACTCCAATGGAGTAGAATCTAAAGATTACTTCAAATGAAGGTAGTGCATTTGAAGATCCAACAAAGTACAAACAATTTGTTGTAAGTTTAATTTATCTTACTACTACTCATCCTGACATAAGTTTTGCTATAGGAATACTTTCCAGGTTTATGCATCAGCCCTGTGAAGGTCATTGGACAACAACAAAACGAGTGCTCAAATATTTAAAAAGCACTCAATCATATGGCATTAAATATTCTAAAGTTTCAGACTTCCATCTCATTGGTTATTCAGATTCTGATTTTGATGGAGATAAAGAGCATGGGGTGTCTACTTCAGGTTATTTGATGAATCTTAGATCAGCAACAATCACTTGGAGATCATGAAAGCAATCAGTTCTTGCTGATTCTACAACTGAAGCCACATACATTGCAACAACTCAAGCCACAAAAGAAATCATTTGGCTTCGGAAAATTCTTGAATACTTGTAGGAGAAACAGATGACTTCAACGCCTCTCTTTGTTGAAAATACTTTTGCAATACAATTGGCCAAAAATCCTAAATTCCATGATCAACCAAAACCATTCGTCTCAATCATTGTTACACTTCAGAGCAAATTGAGAACATCTTTACTAAATCTTTGGGTAGAGAGAAATTTGAAAATTTTTGAATGATGCTTGGGATGACAAATGTCCCTTTGGATTAAGAGGGGAATATTAACTAATCCTTCGACAGTTACAGTTTGTTTATCCTTCGGAAGTTATCCGCAGTTCGTTTAACCACTCTTAATTGTCTATTCGTTGCTTAACTGTCTATCAATGTATATATATAAAATGTATCTGCATTTTGAATGATCAATATGAAACCTCCGAGTATTGTGGAGTTTATATTTGGCTGTGTACAAGACCAAATGTAGGTTTTCATGTAATTTCACATGAGGTCATCGAATTGTTGTGTCATTTCTTTCCACATATGGAATAAACTATCTTTTTAATAAGATTGGTGCTTTTGATTATCAACCAAAAGATACCCAGATTATTCCAATTCTTCATTCTGTTAAACACATTTTCTTACAAATCTGATCTCCATAAATAAATACGTGGAACAGGCTGTCAACTTTTGAATTTCAGCGTTGGCTGCTTCGGAGAAGCCGAGATTTATTCTTTTAAAACGTTAAAAGATCCTGTGCCCACATCTGAAATCAATCCCTGTGCCCATGTATTTCGTTAAAATACAATATGAAATAGTGAAAGACACTATAATAGTTATCGATAAACCTGACCAGACATTTATTTATACTTTTTGTCCTTGCAAATCAGTCAGGGGATTATATGCATTATAACTCAATCAAATTATTCTGCCCTTCTGTCTTATTATTCCAATAATAATAATAAAATATTTTCTCGTTACGCTGAAAGGCGTACACCTATTGACAATGAGCACAATTAATCACCTTTTAATCTAAAATTTTAATATGATGGCTGACAATTGAATATGCTAGCATATTGTTAGTCGTCCTCTGAAGTCAATGAATGTGATTTCCTCTTCATAACTTCCTTGTATTTTTGAATGCATCGGTTAACCTATTTACCTTTTAACATTTACCTAATCATATTAAGAAATTACTGTAGCACTATGTGATTGCCACGTTTAAATGATTGCATTTCATTTTCTATCCGCGCCTTTCAGTGTTCATCAGCCACGGTTTTGAGTGGTTGTGCTAGTTCTAGAAACAATGAATACAATTAATAGTTTTTACAATGTGAAGTATGCATCGCCATACAACTTCATTGTTGACCTAACCTAATATAAATTTGTCTGTTAGAGTTCAATTTAATGGAATAATAAAAGAGATGTCACTGGATTTTGTCGGTCGCCGACTAGCGTCGTCCCCACTGGTGTCAAATATCAATGATGGCGTTACTGTACATTTCATTGTGTTTAATTGTTTAATGCTCATCGATATGGTTGAGTGTAGTTTCCGTTTACCTCACAGTTAGGCAGTAGGTCGAAGGTTCTATGAAATAATGATTTTTTTGGGGATATTTGGTCTAAAGTTTGTTAGAAATTGTTGGATTAGTGGATTTGAGTAATTATTTTTGCATAATCTTAGTTTTTATTGAATTTTTTCCCATCTTAAATCTATTTTTGTATTCAGAAACAAATTTTGAACAATAAAAAATAGTGATTCATGTAAATTTATATTACTGCCATTAAATAGAAAATGATTATGAAAATGTGCATACATATCACGCAAAAGCATGACATATTTTTAAGTTAATTCGTGTTTATTGGTCTATGGTGATCTTGGAGAGGTAGAAGTTCTACACAAGAACTTTATTATCAATTGATTTTTCATTCCTTGGACTTATTTGATAATCCATACCCTAAGAATATGAATGAAACAAGGAGTATAAATGTTTCAAAGAAACACGTTCCAAAGTGTGGGAACAAATTTATTTGTTAAGAAAAAGTTTAATTAAGTTGTGGTTTTATTGAAGGGTCCAAGTTGTGGTTTTATTAAAAAACCCTTAAACAACTTAATTAAGTTGTGTTTTATTGGAGGGTCCTTCAAAAGCATATTCTAAGTTGTGGTTTTATTTAAGAGTTCTTTAAAAAAGTTGTAAGTAGCAAATAAATTTTTTTTATAAAAAAATATGTCAATTGAGTTGTGGTTTAATAATATATGAATGAGAGTTTAATTTTTAATACACTTTTAACCACTTCCATGGGACATAGGAAGCTCACACAGTTTACATGGGAAATGCTCATTTATCAAATCTACTAGGTTTCTAATTTTACATCAGGTCATCCAATTATTTACTTTAAGGGTGAGTGCAAGATAATGATGGTCTCTCATAAGGAGTTAGTGGTTGCAAACATGGAAAAACAACTATCTCTTAACTTGGAGAGATTATTCAAGGTACTTTTGCAATGAATTTGAATATGGTGTAAAAAGATGAAACTTAGAAAATTGAATTAGATTTCCAAATATACAACTTTTATTCATAGACATTATGAATACAAATTTGATTTTTTCTAACAATAGTATGTTATTTTTCGAGTGAAATATATAAGGTATATGTTTTTGTTCATGTAGGTGTTTAGTACCTTAACCATATAATTTCATTCCAAAAACTTGTATAATTGTAGAGAACCCATTGTTATAGTGCGGTGTATTTTTTTGAAATTTGTAATATTTTTGAAATTATTAAAATCAATATATCGTTGAAATTACAACACCTTACATGATCAAAACAATTTCTTTTTTTTAGATTGTAGATATTGGTCTCATATAGTGCAACATATAACTCATTTTATAAATGGTTTAGCTAACAAAAAGTTATAGCATAAATAAAAAAATGTATGTATTTTAGGATTTTGATATATGTCAAAACA
>JASDQU011175065.1:13421-34623 GCA_032191745.1 Picea mariana
AAAAATGAAAATGGTGATGAAAGAACTCCTTTGCAAATCCACTGAATGGAGAGGTGGATTGCTCAATGAAATGGTGCCAATGTGCTCTTGTCAAGGATTGAGTCCTTAAAACAATATAGGCAACATAACATTACTTTGAATTCCTTGAGAAAATGAGGTGCATTCATGGCTTTTTATAGCGTTGCATTGGGTTATTGTGTAACTACTTTGTAGTGTGAAAAGAGGCCATTTAGGGCATTATTAGGTCTTTGACTAGCCCACCATTTAGATCCAGCCCAGATTTGGAGGTCAAATTAGCTTGGGAGCTGAACCATAAGTGGTTGGGAGGCCAACCACATTCATAAATGCGTCGTTTAGCAGGTGCACGAATTTTGCGCTAACAGGCGCACATCATGTGTGTATGCACGCTTTCGACGTTCCTGTTATGCGCATGTGTGCACGCGCCCAACTTCTGTAAAGCGCTCTTCAATTTTTCACTACTTTGTATAGTTTTTGACCTTTTTGAATGTTGTGATATTAATTCAGGGCCATGAATGACTTGATTGCTGTTTTCACGATGCTGAGTTCTTGTAACCATGTGCGGACGAAATTTCAGTGATAACACTTGGAATTTCCTCTTCTACCCCAAGTGTAAACGTCCGGGTATAGGTATCGATTCTATAATTTAAAGCAGGATACTCCAACTATAAATTCTTTAGAATGCTTCTTATGTATTACCTGTTTGGAGCCTCTTACTTCTTAAGTTTCCTGTGTTTTATTTCCATTCAGGTATAGCTTAGACGTTTGTATCTCATGTATTGTCGCGAATTAAGTTCCTATTTGGAGTACTAATCAAAAATTTATATCCCTTAAGACATTTTCGTAAGTCCCTAATAGGTTCTAGAGTTTCATTGTGTATTCGTTTTTCTTTTGGGTCAAAGTTATAGAAAGTTGCAGTACTCATGGAGACATCCGTGCTTGTTTTGTATGAAGGTCTATGAAGTCGAAGCTTTCTTATAGATATTTCTTGGTTGAAGCATTAATTTTCTTTAATATTGAAACTATCATTATTATTCTTTAAAGGATTGGGAGTCGAGATCTAATGATGCGGCTCTATGTTTACGAGGGTACCCATCAGAAATCCCTGGACCATACTCCCCTCGACCTGGGATGTTTATACAACCAGATGCGATAGAGGAAGAGACTCTAGTTCTCCCACTGTGAGTTGAGTACCACATTTCATTAAACTCTTCCTATCATTCATTATTGTATTAAAGGTTCTGTCCATTCTTCTTTTATTATACAATACTAATGTAACTTGAAAAATTCCTTGCAGGGACTTCGACCATGCATAGGTTCAGGCGCAGACTCCTGGTCAAAAGCTCAAAAGGTATTCAGGTTTTAATTCGTTACTCTTAAAGAGTATCCTAGGTGTGTTTCTTCCTTTTTCTAATATAATTTTAAGCTGGAAGGGTGAGTTTCATGAAGAGCAGAGTCTATTCAAGGGATATCTCAGCCCTATAACTCTGTATTTAAGTTCAATAGCCATAAGGGATTATTACCTTATTAATGTATATCTGGCTGAATTCGCATGTGGTTAAGTTTTATATGTTGAGTATTCGATTTTAGGGCAATACGGACAGTGACCTCTATCGAGCAATTTGGTCTCTTAATGAACAATTCTAGAAAAGGATATCAACATAATTCTAAGGATAGTTATTCCATATTGATTTTTTTTCTTGGATCTCATGGAAACAAATTTTCATCAATTTTCTAGTTTTAATCCTGTACCCTTTAGTCTTTCACACTGTGTTCTAATTTGTATTTTATTGTCTATTATATTTACAGTCCAAATTACAATCGTGCAATGTAAGGAAAGGAACTTATGTTGTCTTTCAGAGGATTTATATATGGACAAAAATAGACTCCTTGAAAAAGAGAAACCTCGAATATCAGACCTTTGTATAGATCTGAACATATATATCGATATTCTATGTATGGATATGTTACTCTATATGATTGTTCAATTCTCTATGCTTATATTGATATTCCAAACTTGTCTCAGCCTACTTCGATAAATGGTGAGGACTATGACTCTGTATAATTATTCATATTAGGTTATGATGTATAGATAACCTCTATTCTGTACTTATATATACCAACGAAATTTTATACGGTTCGAACTAGATCCGGAAGGAATTCCATTTTAAACGCAGTAAGTCTATACAGAGTGATTTATTCACTGTTTATATATCCAAGTACTAAAACTGTAGCAACAATATTTGCAGTATAACCGTGTACTTCCATAATTGACTTTATGTAGTAATTACGATGAGATTATCCGAAAATTCTTCAATGGTACAGGGAGGATGCTATATAATCTATGGTAGTGCTCTGTCAGAGGAAAATTGTATAGGTATATTCAATTATTTCCATATAGTTCCTGCTATTCTGTAACTCCCTTATTATCATAGTTGATTTCTGGTTGGAATAATTTGTTTGTGTGTATACTATGTCAACATATTTCTGTATAATTGATTTTTTTGGTTACAGTCATTTGATTTTCATTTAATCAATAAATCCTACGCAAAGTACCAACTGCAATTGGATATGGATATATATATATGTGTGTGTGTGTGTGTGTGATATATACATAGACTTGTTCAAATCCAATCATACATAGATGGTTCCACCAAGAAATTTAATAATAGGAATAAACATACACCTATAGATAGAACTTTTTTCAGATTCATTTAAACATAGATAATTTTTCCTAGAAATTTAATTACAGGAGAAACATTTCCAGAATTTTTTCATATGTTATAAACTTTACACAAATGAGTAGATTCATTCTTGAAATATTTCACGTTAGCATAACCAGATGCATTACATTGGATATATATATAATCATTCAAACAGAGAGAGGAAAGATTAACATATTTGAACCAGTTCGCAGGGAGACAAAGGGAATCACCACGTTCCTCCCAACCATAGAATAGGGCAGCCAAAATCACTTGCCCGATTCACCCCCTAGCCTGACGATGAAGCCATGAGGGTGAAATTGAGAATCTCCTCTTTAGCAATGTCCTTCAATTCCAACTGATTCCTCTTGTCTCACACTCACATAGTGTTCATAACAAAAAGGAAAAAAAAATCAATAGTCTCCTTTCCTAGCATACTTGGCAGCGTCATGCCTCCTCACATATGTTATTTATCAATTTTCCTAAGTATTTTCCCTCCCTTGGGAATTTTCGCATCTTTCTAAATGCTTGATTTTGAAGGGATACCAATGGCCATATCACTGATTTTCCACTTGTAACAATCATCCTAGAGGTAGTTCCAACATGTTCCCCACTCATGGAGTCATGGTCAACTAAATTTAACATGGTTGTTCCATTTGTCGTCTTGCAATCAATAAAAAATATTTTGTTTTCATAAAAGTGTCATAGTCAAATAGTTAGTTGGGTGAAATCAGGTCTTTTCCCAACAGTCATAATAATTAATTACAATTATCAAATTCGAATTTCTGAATTTCCATAAATGGAAAAAAAATTCCAAATTTGAATTTACTAAAAACAGAATAAATTTTCAGCAAATTTAAATTTCAAAAATATTTTATTTTTTTTGGGGATGTCAGAGGACTGTATGTAGTCTTTGTGTTGTAACCTAGCTTGGGGAAGGAGGATCTAGTGAAGAGTGCGCAGATCTCTTGTCCTCTGTGAAGTTTATCTAAGGGCTTTGTGCATGTAAGAAGGTTGAATAAAGCTAATAAATAAGACGAAGAGTTGTTGGATGTAGCCCTAGGGTGGGAGTGAACCACGTACATCCTGTGTTATGAATGCTTTGTGTGATGCGTTAATGTGTTTATGTATTTACTTTCTTAGTTCTTTGATATAGATGAATGATAGGTAGATATTTTGATGCTGAATGATGTGAATGAATGCTAGATATGGTCTCTATTTGTATGCTTAGTGCTTGGATCTGTTGAATCAGTTGAATACTGCCCTGTGCTATAATTAGGGTTTATTTGCATTGTAGACAAAGATTGAATACTACTGAACTATAACTGCTAAGTGCTATGTAAGGTTTTACAATCACAAATCCATTTCCCAGCTAAGGTTTCAGACATTGGAGTCCTGCAACCACCCCTACCTCTACCTATGGTGATACTTCATGTTCTTCGTAGGTGTTGCCGAAAGGGCTGGTAGTTAGGGTTTTGTTGGTGCGTTGTTGTGTCGTTGAACCCTAGGTCTACCCCTGTCCCAATAGTTTGAAAAAATTTGAGGATTTCCTTATCCTCATAAGGAAGGAACACGCCTCTTCATGTGAGGGCCATTTTGATACAACCAATACAATTCTAAACCTCCAACGCCACTTCTATTGAATGACGCCATCCAAACAGGTGGATAAATTCATTCACACCAGCTCACTTTGTTCCCAAAGTAATTTTTCTAATAGAAAGCATGGTATGTATCAACCTTTACCCATTCCATTAGGTCCATGGGAATCTATTTCCATAGACCTTTTGAGTGGCCTACCTACCACATTGTGAAATCACAATTCTGATTTGGTTGCTATTTTTCATTTTTCAAAGATAGTGCTCTTTCTCCCCTTCCATAAAATTACTTCGACTACTGAAACTGATGATATTTTATTTTGACACATTTGCTACACTTTTTACATTCCTAGTAGCATCATTTATGATAGGGACTCTCGCTTTCTTAACACTTTCTAGTGCAGTCTATAGGAATTGTTGGATTGTCATATTCCTTTCTCCATTGCATTTCACCCCCACAACGACAAACAAACAGAGGTGGTAAATCATACATTGGTACACTCTCTTCATAATTATTTCGTAAAAAATAAGAAGTGGGATTCATACCTCCATATCATCTAGCACAGCTAAAACCGAGCCACACACTCTTACACAAGGTTCTTTCGATTCAAAATTTTTATTGGATTCAAACCCTTTGTTCCCTCAGAGATTCCCCTCAATTTGGATTCTTCAAGATTAGAACGTCAACAACAACAACAACAATAGGAACCACACCATTTTATGCATAGTTTATGGCTGCGACACACTCACATTACAACTTCCTTGAAATAAGCACAGGATCATGCCAAGTAGTGCCATGATAATCACTACACTACCTTGAACTTTCACTTGGGACATCGAGTGTGTCTCTTATTGTATAAGAAATTCCTTAAAGGATTCCATCATAAGCTCCATATGTCATAGTACATCCCATACACAGTCATAGAACACATTGGAGAGAATACCTATCCTTTAGAATTTCCCACACAGTTGGGAATATATGATGTGCTCAACGTCAACAACTTGAATTTGTTCGAGCCTCCCATTCTTGAAGATGCAGTTACAGTTCAACAACTAGTAGACAATATTGAAGTTTTTATCCTTCTCTACTTGAAGTTAAAATTTATATGTGAAGACCAGGACTACACGTCCACGTCAACATGTTACATATCTGGTTGGTAAAAAGGGACAAACTCCAACTTAGGAAAAGTGGATTTCCACTGAGACAATTTATCGCACGTTTCCTCAGTTGTTGGCAAAAGAAGGGATGTTTCTAGATTGAAATAGGGATGAATTGGGACACCATGAAGGGAGTATACCTTCCTTCTTAGTCTAGTATAATAGGATTTACATATAGTCAATAATTACTATGGTAATATTCTCTCACCAATCCAGTTGAGAAGGGAATTCTAAATAATAGTTTGTATTTTATTTTTTGTTTGTGGGTCAGTTTGTAAACAAACCTCACCAATCTAGTTGATCAATGAACTTCCTAATTATGTTTAGTATGGTAGTCTTGTGAGTCTGTTTCTGTGAAAACAACCCTCACTAGTCTAGTTGATTAGGGAGTGGTAGAAATAAAGAAACAACTTCTCTTGTAACTTCATTTGTTGCAGGGGGGAAATTCACCCTCCATAGAATTAAGAGGGCATTTCTCTCTTCTTAATAAACTAATGGTATTTTTTTTGTTTTATTGTTTTTATTTAATGCTTGTTGTGTTTTTTGTGTGAGTTCTCTTGTCATTATGTTTTACCAGTGTGCCCAGTTTCTTCTAGTTCTCCCTTCTAATCTCGATTTCAGATCATCATGGACCAGTTGGGTGTTAAGAAAAAAATAAATATAGAAATTAGTATCAAAAAGAATATGAACTTCTATATCAATTTATCTCTAAAACTTATTGTGACTATTTGATTGCATAAGTATAAATGCATACTATTGTTTACTAAAGAAACACATTACCTAAAAAGACATTAGATGAATTGATCTTCACTAACTCCTTATTTCTTTAATATCCTAACATCCCCTCATAAGAGAAACTTGGAATAGCATTGAATGATTTAAAAATATGTGAAAATAGGATAAGGAAGGAGGCATTAGATCATATCCCCCCTTAATGAAAAATTATTGAACTCCTAGCATAGGTTGAAGTTTGGAAAACTTTTCTTGTATAAGAGACTTTGTGAAAATGCCTTCAAATTTACAATCTATAGGGAAAAATAGGACTTTGAGAATGTAATATTGAATAATATTTCTAATGAAGTGCATACGTTGCTCAATGTGTTTGTTGCGTTGATGCTTAAATAGATCTTTGGTGAAATTGATGGAACTCAGATTATCATAGTACAATGTGGTCAAATGTTTTTGAATGAATTGAAACTCTTAAATTATCTATTGAAGCCATAAGGATTCATCGCTTGTATTAACTATTTTTAGTACTTCACTTCTATTGAAGAAAAAGAAAGAGATTATTTCTTCCTACAAGCCTAGGTGATAGGTCTAGAACCAAGACTAAAACCATAACTTACAATGGAATTTTGATCATTAAGGTCACCAAACCAATTGGAATGTGTTAAACCTACCAACAAAGGAATTACGCCTGAATTGTAATGCATCCGAAACTGAATTGTGCATCAGATATATTGAAGTATCTTTTTTGTTACTTTCCAATGACTCTAATGGGGCGTTTTGATATACCAAGAAACAAGTCCAAAAACAAAATAAATATCATGATGAGTATGAATCAATTACTAAATGATACCAGCCAATTGTTGACACAAAGTGCCATCTACTATAGGTGTAGTATAGGTCACAAATTTTGAATCCATACTAGAAGGTAGATGAGGATGGTTTGCAATATTCCATGTGAAAGTGGTGAATAAGGTCACATGCATACTTAGAGCAAGAAGGGGAAATTCCATCATTGGTTTGCAATAATTTGACACCAATGAAATAATGGATAACCTAAGTCTAGGATTTCAAATTTCTTTTTAAGGATAGATTTCACATGGTTTAAATGTTTGGAATTACTACTAGTGGGAATAATTTCATCAACGTAAAGAAGAAGTATTATGAGATCGATTCTCACTTTATTTGTATAGACACTAGGGTAAAAATGACGTCCATAAAATATGGTTTCAAGAAGAAATGCATCAATTGTAGCCTACCAATCCCAAGAAATTGCAATCAGGACTACTATAGAATGATGTATAGCGAATGTGCCCCTGTTTATGCGTAACCATCAAATTAAGCATAAACTGGACACCCTCATTTTGGACAACAATATTCAAAATAATATCATGTCCCAAGACTTAGTTCAACACTTGCAACTTCCCACCACTACTCACCTAGATCCATATCAATTGGGTTGAGTATGAAAGAGAGGAACTCGTCTTACTGTAGCTCGATGTTATGCCATAAAATTTTCCATTGGATTGTTCCAAGATATGGTGTTCTACAATGTCTCACCTTTTGATTGTGTCAACTTACTTCTGGGCCTCCCTTACCAACAAGAATGACATGTTGTATACCATGCAAAATCCTATCAGTACCACCTGCAACATGAGGGAGGAACCTATGTCTAGTCGTCCATCACGAGATTCAAAAGAGAGGTTATCCACCATTTTTTTCTCATAGTTAGATGTCCTTCTAAGGACATTTAGTGCACCCTCCTTAGGGATTATAGTGTTCCCACTTAATTTATTTTAGTGCATCATCTACCAGGAGGTTCCAATGTGCATCTCTTCAGTAGTCAGTGCACCCTATTTTTTCCTACACCCCACGCCATTCTCATGGTTTCCAATGCATCCTTAGTGCTCCCAGAATCCAATTGTATCTCGACATAACATCCCATCCCATAGTCAACTCAATGGTGAATGAAAATTATGCCACCGTGAAAGGATCCATCCATAGAGGATTCCTAATCCATTTTCACAACAACGATTCAATATTTATCAATGGCTCTACATGAGTTACTCCATCCACAACAACACTGAGCTCCAGCACACATGTAGCTCGATATGCTATTTCAATTTCCCAAAATTTTGGGCCAAATTAATGGAGAGACTGAAGACTCTTTCCTTGACAGTCTTTCTGTGTGCTTCAAAACTTGTTCTGATATGAAAGAGGACATGAAACTGCATATCGTTAGTCTACAATTGGAAGGAATTGTGTAGACTTGGTGGGACACTCAATTGGATAATTGTTCCTTGTTCATATACATTGGACAACCAATCGATCCAATGCAACCAAACATCATGACATGGGATGGATTTTTCGAGTCTCTAAGAGAGCACTTCTATTCCGCAAGATATCGATAGAACCTTCTCTCCAGATGGGTGCATCTCTGATAAGTTGCCAATTAGTCTATCCAGGTTTACATAGATGTCTTCCATAGACTATGCATCTAGCTACACATCACTAATATAAAAGAGGTATTGATTGTGATGTTTAATTCTTGTGTATTGTTTTGAGCAAATATTTAAATCTCACATCATTCTATGATTTTTAGTTGGAGATAATCCTTCACAACAAACTATTTAACAACTTTTTAAAGACTACAAATAGACTATTATCTTAGAGATGAATTCTACTCAATAATGATCAAAATACATTAGCAAACATAATTTAAAATTATTAAAACAAGTAGAAGTTACATATTCCAACAATAATTTCATTAAATGAACCATACACATAAAACCAATAAAAAAACACATAAGAAAAAGTATATATATAATGTTATTTTCATGATGTTACACATAAAACCAATAAAAAACCAGTTAGAAAAAAAATATCTATATATAATGTTATTTTCATGATGTTCATCCATGAATAATGTTATTCTGCTGATGTTATATTATTGTATCTACATCTCACACTCTTTACTATTTTCCTCAAGTCAATTACAAAATGAAATGGACAATTGTGGAAACCCTTATAAAAATTATTCACAAATTTGTCCGTGCCTCCCTTACTATAAAGTAACAAAAAAGTCATGGCTGCCCTGATGAAAAGCAAGAAATCTCTCAACTTTACAAACATGCAAGCGTATGAAATACGAGAGCATGGGAGCATATGAAATTGTGTTAGGGTTTGAAATCTATCTAGATTTGGTATATTGATTCTATATTTGGCCTCAGTTTACGCGTTCGAATGTGTCAAGCTTTTTGATCAATCAAAACTATGTTTTGGGAATATTTATCATTTTTAAATAAATAAATAAAAATAGTTTGACGGACATTGGAATCAGTTTGAATGTTGGAATGTGTCCAGCTTTTCTTTTTCTATTTTGGCATAAGGTTAAATTTTTTAATAGTCAATTTGAATGTAAAATTTGAAAACTAATTAAATCTAACAAATAAATTGGTGTAAAGTATATATATGTTATATTTTGCAAATAAAATTAAATATTTTGATGGGTAATTTTGATATCCAAATTCGATTCTCAACGCTATCACTTGGTATGAGTTCACATTTATATAGTTATTCATCATTAACGTACAAATGATGACGAGGATAGTGATCATGCGGAAACATTTACTATATTTTTAATATAAATTCCACATTTACTATATTTTAAAAATAAAATAATTATTTTTAATATAAAATAAACTTTGGTGGTAAAATTTCATTATCAATTAAATATAAAATAGGGGTGAGAAAAATATATTATATTTTTCTTATATTTGTCCCACCCCGATTTTATATTTGCCCTACCTCAGCCTTATAATGAAATTTAATAGATAAGATGAAATTATGGTTTCTATGAGTTCATATTTATATGTTTATTTACCATTGACATTGACTTGATGGTGACTATGAAGAAATTTAACAAATAAAATAATGGTTGTTTATTTAAGATTGGCATTGTTTATTTAAGATTGGCATTGACTTTGTAAAAGTGTATATTTATATGGTTATTCATCATTATATTGATTTTGGAAAAATATTAGCAAATTAAAATAATGATGATCAAGATGATGTTTACCAATAACATTAATTTTGGAAAAGTAAGACTTTGGCAAAGTGGCAATGAGAATGATGATGAAGGATTATTCATCATTAATATTGACTTTGGAAAAGTGTGAGTGATGATGATGGTGTTGTTGTTGGAAATTATTAATGATAGAAGAGATGTAGTGATAGAGATAAGGCTTAGAATTTGATGGGTTGTAGCACCTATTTGGCTTGTGAACCCGTCATGGTAGACATAGATTAAAATTATGAACCTTTCAAATTGAATTGTAATTTCTTTGAATACCTGTCAAAAATCCTAAGAGATAGATACATGTTATAATATGAAATTTTGGTAGGTACATATAGGCCTATAGCCTATATAGTATAAGATATAAGCATGTCTTTACTATAGGTAAGAGTTAAAAGGAATAAATGAGAGTATATATAGTTAGACATGGGCTGTTTATGATTCTATGAAATTATAATGTAACTTATAGAGAGTTTAGTGAATTAAGTAAAATTTGTTTCACTGAACTCTTATTGTTTGTTCATTTTTATTTTTTTGTGTATGCGATTCATGTAATAGATTTAATGGATGAAACATTATTATAAATGGAAAAAAACAAAGTCAGACAAGAAAAAAATAAACCAGATTTTATGAACTTACTAAAAATCTTACAAATTCATACCCACCATTAAAAAAATTTGTGACAGACATAGATTATTTAAAATTCCAAGCCTCATAAAAATGTGGGGAATCTGAATATTGATGATGACGAGACATGGGAATATTAATGACACAAAGGATGTATTGATGATGATTAACCATAATGGTGATGATGATGGAGCAATCTCAATATTAATAATACCAGGGATATAGTAAATACTAATCACTCTTCCAATTCATAATATGTATAATGATGATAAAAAAAGATGAGGTGATGATGATTATGGAGCAATCTCAATATTAATGATACCAGGGATATAGTAAATACTAATCTGATTCATAATAGGTATAATGATGATAAAAAAGATAAGCATAATGTAAAAGATGGAAGAAATGTAGTCAATACTAATTGACTTACTAGTTCAGAATAAGTATGATAATGATAATAGTTCAGAATAAGTATGATAATGATAATAGGAGAGAGAAATAATCGTCCTGAAATCTACACATTAAATTCCTTTCTTCTAAATAACAGTGAGGCAACAAGCACTCGAGCCATTTTATTTGATTAAAAATATACTAAAAGAATGGATAAAAATTTGGGTTCTGCTTTTTTTTTTTTATTTTACTGTGAGGCAACCAACACTCAAGCCATATTATTTTGATTAAAAATCTAGTAAAATAATGGATACAAATTTCGGTTCTGATGTGATTGTAGTTTCTTAGCTTTTGACCATACACGGACTTTGAAAAACACCACAAGAGGAGTGATGGCTTCTCTGTTTTTATTTAAAGAATGAATCCATAAAAACTTAAAACTTTGCTCCTGCTTTTATTTATTTAATTTACAGTTATATATCTGAGCTTTGTACATATCATCACCTCAAAACCTGAAAGTAATAAATTTTCTATTTTATTTCTTCAAAAACATTGAAGACACAAATTTCATATTAGCAACTTTGGCGGGATTTCACATCATCCGCTATCCACCGCCACTGCATCCGCCATCCCCTCCACCTCGAGATTCCGTTGGAAGGATTACACTAATAGCGGTCACAGCTATGCCAGCCGCCACACCTCCCTCCGCAAAACAAGCATCTATACTCATGCTTTCCTTCTTCTCCTCCTGCTCCTGAACACCCGCACCTGCAGCCCAAGCACCGCCTCCGCCGCCAACGTGCTGAGAACGGGACTTGTCAGAGCCAATCCTGCTCTCAGAAAAATGGCGAAGTGCACGCACTATACAAATAAGTGCTACGGATCCAAGTATAAGGAAGCCGGTCACGAGCCATATAACAAAATTGCTTGCCATTCTCAGAGATTTTCATAGCAATCTCATGTTTCGTAATAACCCAACTACGACCTAATATATTGATGTTTCAACCATTTGTGGTTCCATGAATAAATAAAGAATAAATAAATAAATCCGAATATTCATGGTAAGAATAGGAAATTTAATCACGATGATAATTGTATAACTTGGTGTCAAAGACGTCAGCATGACGCCTCATGTTTCAGCAATATTGAGTCCAGCTTTTTCAAGCTCCGTGTTAATTGGACGCAAAATTTCAAATATTTTTACGTTTCTAAGATATTTAGTTCTCTCGCTACTAAAATAATTAGTTTTGTGGTCAGGTTTATCTTCTTTGAAGTTTTTGTTTTCAATGGGTATAACTTTATTTTTGGATATTTATAAATGGTTTTAGTTGGTTTCCATGGATGTTAATGAAAATCATTATTATCTTTAATTTAAAAATAATTTTTTTATAATATTTTTTTCATATATCAATTCTATAAAAAGATAATAATTTAAACTTATAATTATGTTAATAGGCTAAAGATGTTGAGAACCAATAGTTTCAGATAATCTAGTCCCATTCATCTCATCATTGGAGATCGAGATTCAAGTCCATATGCATATCCAAAGCGAGTAGATTCACTAGCAGCGGGAATTGAAGCAGCACTAATAGTTGACTCAGCAGTCGCACCACCAGCAGTAGACCCTAAATAAAACTTATAATTATGTTAATAGGCTAAAGATGTTGACATATGTATTGGAGAGGCCACTATAGTATAAATAAGGATCCACTTTGTATCATTTGTAACTCAATCAATTCTCATCTCCTAGTAAATCTATGTGATCATCTCATATAGAAAAATCAACATGGTATCACCATGACTCTCTCATTGACTAGAGGGTAAAGGGGTTTCTGTTCATTCTATTTCCACTTGGGTAATCCTATGTAGATGTAGGGTCAAATAGGGAGAGTAGATATAGGGTCAAATAGGGAGAATAGAGTGGATTGTTTGTGTGGGTGTTGATGTGTGTTGCAAGGTGTGCAGCATGTATTGCTTCGTGAATCGTTTGTTTATTTGTGTTGCAAGGTGTGTAGCATATATTGCTTCATGAATATTTGTATATGACTTAGAGAGGCCCGAGATCAATCCTTTATGAGCTGCCTATCGAAACAAAGAATTTTGTTGTGCAATATGAGAGATCTACTATTGAACATCCTTTGTCAATTTGACCTATAGATGGAAGATTTGAATGTTTGTATGTGTCACAGGGGAAGGTTGTAGTGATGTGTAATGTTCTACTCAAGTTAGGTGAGCCCAATTGAGGCGCTTATGTAGCATGATTTAGTGGCTCAAGAACAAACACACAAGCTTCCGTGTGTCGGAGAGTTGCATGAAACAAAATCAAGAATACCAATTCCATGTGATATGGATGGCAAGTTGTTGCTTGAGTAGTGTTGCGTGAGAAGATTCTTTGGTTCTGCTCAATAGGAAGCATGGAATATAGGTTGACAGTACTATGTTGCTTGTGCTCACATAAATCAGCCTGGAGGTGTTCCTATTATACCGAGCACTGTCAAAATGAATTGTATGCAGGATGGTGCATAGCTGTGTGCTGGGAGACTTTAAGAAATCGACCTACACTTGAATGCTGGTTGTACGAGTTTGGAAAATTTGCAGTGCACAATACTATTATGTTTCTTGTGCATTGATCTCTTGATTGGTGTGGGATGAAAAGTTGTGGCAACCAATTGTATGACTGTACATATCGATTGGCAAAGACTACCATGTACCTGCATTCAAGGACGGGCTTGATATAAGTTTGGATGTGTAGTTAGTGTACAATATAACCTATGGTTCATGATATATCTGTTGTATATTTCCACTATCGGTTGTGGAAACAAGTGTTGGTTGTAGCACCCATAAAGGTCATAGTTGGAAGACCTCCTATCACCATGTATAAAATCATGGAATCTACCCATGTTTTGGTGCTCTTTGATGAGTTACTAGTTGGGAGAATAAGTATGTTTTGATTGCTCTAGTGTTGGTATATAACCCTTCTTGTCTTCTGGAATTTAAATTCTTGGAATGACATAGCAAGGATCTTCCCCTGGTTTTAGTTTTGTACTTTGTGAGATACCAATTGTTCAGGGTATCTGTAAATTTGTTAGAGCTGGTTCAATGATGCTGCACTCTGATATTGAAATACAAATGTAAAGGTTATTCACATGGAGCACCTCATAAAAATTCTCTTTCTGGGATAGGGGGCAAATAATCTCATTGATTAGTGTAAAAGGGAATTGACCTCTGAAGTTCAAAATGAAGGATATTGGCTTGATGCATTACAATTTGGGATTATAAGTATGGTAGAAGATAGGTGAGATCTTCCTTGGTCAAGGCAAGTATGTTATCATGATCCTTCATAGATTTAGGATGATGGATTGTAAGTCCATGACCACTCCGATGGTGACAAGCCTGAAGAAATTGAGATTCTCTGAATCAGATTTGGTGGATCCCTCTATGTACTAATAATTGATCAGATCATTGTTGTATTTAGTTAATACTAGGTCGGATATTTTCTTTGCATTAGACACACTAAGCTAGTTCTAGGTTGAACCAAGACATGAAAAATGGATAGCTGCAAAGCACATTTTGAGATATTTGTATGGCACACTAAATTATGGTTTAAGATATGTCTCAAACAATGATGTACAATTGCATGGATATACAAATTTCGACTGGGCAAGGAGTGCAACTGACAGAAGGAGTAATTTTGGTGTACATTTCCGTTTGGGATCTACTATGGTATCTTGGGCTTGTAGAAAACAAAATTCTATCGTACTCAACATTGTAGTGGCAGAGTATATTACAACTTGTGATTCTTCTATGGAAGCAATATCGCTTTGTAAGTTGGTGTCTGGACTATTTTACCAGGCATTGGACTCGACGGTGATATACTGTGATAATCAAAGTTGTGTGAAGCTTTTAGAGAACCCATATTCCATGAGAATTCGAAGCACATTAAGATCAAGTACCACTACATATGTGGTAAATTCCAGAAGGGATAAGTGAAGCTCTAGCACATCTCCACCAATGAGAATATATTATATATTTGTGGACGGGCATTTAAGACACACCATCAACGAGAAGGGAAGATTGGACCTGTGGTTGTCTAATTAAATCAAGCCGTTTAAAATAACCTACCCTAAGAGGTTTAGTGGGTCTATTAGCCAATGAAAATATTAAAGTAAACTAAGAAAGGTACAAACTATCTATCTATATAGTATTATTATTTAAGTTATATGATAATCATATATATATATATATATTTGTATTATATACAATATCTATGTACAAATTCAAGGTTTGCATAGAGCCTTCTGAAAATGAAAGTTTAACTATTCAAACAAAGTTTGAATAAGATATAAGACTAAGGACATTATTCTATTTCTATAAGTTACAAATAACAAAATGAATGAATAAGATTCAAAATGATATTATTGTAATAAACAAAGCATTTAAAGTTTGAAGGATTTAATCCTTAAGTATTCATAAAGTAAATAAATCAAATAAAAAGAAAACTAACTAACTCGATGTTGATCTGCGATAAAACAAATCTCTAAGATATTTGTATTTCCATGTAATGTAAGCTCCACTTAACCTGTTGCCAAGCATAAATCTATGGCAAGAAGCAAAGAATGATATATTTCCTAAAATAACTCAAGGAATTTTATATTTCGAAAGCAATCAATAAAAATAGAAAGACAAATGTATTTTTCTCATGTGACATTATATTATTCAAAATCTGGATATGAAATCAATTCCAATCTTTGACAAGTGATATAATCAAATTCTAACATTCGACATAAACTCGAAAAAGTACAGAAATTTGATTAGCCACAAATATTATGATAACCAATAAATGATGGAACATACAAGAGATAATCATAGCATGAATGCATAATTGTTTAATAGATTAAAGATAATTCATAACATATACGTTTTCATGCACAAAAATATATGAAAGTAATATAATCACATCATACAATTTACATTAGGACTAAAGCCAAAAGTACATTTTATGTCATATTATTCTGAAAGAGATAAGTCCATCTTTAGGTCCCAAAAAGAATACCCTCCTCTCTGGGAAAGTACCAGTATTTAAAATAAGTTCATGATATGTTTCTCATATCTTCTAGATGTAGACAAATCCATCCTTAATAAAGTTTTTTTTTAAAAATAAACCAAAATATAGGTCTGTTGTAACAACTATTCAAAATTTGTTACATAATTAAAATATTATTGAAACTGTTTTTAAAAAGAAACTTGCAAATTTGGAGCATCTCCAATGATTTACTTGTCCCATCAACCTTTGCAAATCGATCCTCTTCAAACATGAGAAGGAAAAAAAATTTAATTTAGAAAAAGAATCTAATAAGACGAGCTACATAATCTATGATTCTCTAACTAGTCTAAAAAAACAAATTAAAACAATTTATGTTATAACAAAACAAACAAAACGTTAATTCCAAGAAAATTGTTTACCCATTAAACATTTGAAAAAGAAGCATTAGATAATTTTGAGTTCATAACAGTGTTGAAGTTGGATGAGTTTTTGATAACGATATCTCTTAATTTCTTGAATCTTTTGCTAGGTATGGGGGATGTCTGTTTAACACTGGCTCTCAGATCCACATTTTCTCTTTTCAATACCAACTTACGAGCCATAAACTTATTAATTCAAGCTTGGAAATAAGGGATATATTGGTAATACATATCAATCCAAGTGAAACATTCTTCATAATATACCTTTTCCAATCTTGGTAGGGGGTGAGTATTATCTAACTTCAATGGTTTATCTTGCGCCATAACCTTTTTTAAAACACATTGGATTCCTGAAAACCCCTCTTGTTCCTTTAAAAATGGAGGCAGGTTTCAAACAAAATCGCATTAGGGTGAATCGTCTCTAGTGGCATCAAAGTTTCCATCCTCGACAGAGATCGTATCTTCGATGACAACTGTAGGAATGGGTTTATCACGGTTCTGATGTCAATTCCTAGTCATCCTTTACAGAAGTCTACCATTCCTTTTATATCTAAAATCTAAATCATTAACCTTCTGTGTGACTTCCTTACCCTATCTTTTGATTTTATTTTTATCTTCACTAACCGTGTTCTATCTAATATCATGGGCGACCGGTGCCTTATTTCTTAAATGACTTGTAATTTCCTCCAAGGTTTTCTTTGGAACAAATTCGCGCTTTTTGGAGGTGACCTCGGCTATCGAACGAAACTCAATAGGGTTATTGGGAGGTAGGATAGGGTCTTTTGAGACTTGTATTTCAACTCAGAAACTTTGCAGAGAATGGGATGATAGGCTTGGATCGACAGGATCATCAACACACATAGGTAAATGAAGAACAAGTTCATATGGAAGTGAAGCAAAACCATTCCTAACAAGAAAACTCTCCCAATTATCTCCTATATTTAACAATTGGGCATTAACGAGAACCGAGGTTGAACCATGGTGGAATAAATTGGACTCAGTGTTACGGTTTTCTCTTTGGTAAAACTTGGACATTTTCTGGAGACTTCTAAGAAAATAAAAAGCTAAGTTGAAATTAAAACCAAGGAATACTAGAAATATGCGTATATGAAATAAAAACACCAGTCCATAACGCCCCTCGCTGGTTACCAATTGTTTAATTATCAACAAGAAGTTGTGGCAATGATCTTTGAACAACTTGATAGGCTTACCTTTTACGTTGTAGTGCGATTTCCTGGATACCAAAAATAAATGCCATCAGATGCCCTCTATCTTCAAATTTTTGAACAAGCGGTCCCCTTCCTATGATATACCCATGGCCTATGCTATGGATTCTCTGTTTACTTGCAACTACAGGTTACCTACTTTGGATTTTGCACTGTCAAAAGTCTTGGCAAAGGCCTATGCGAATTCCACATTAAAACCATCAAAATACTGTATAAATTTAACCCAACCGAAAAGGATGAGCTCTTCTACAGCATCGTCATGATAAAGAAGATCCTTTGAGCCATTCGGCTCCACCCTAACTATAGGAGCCATTATCTTGTGCACGATATACCAAAATATGCATAATGGAAGGGTCTGTACTCAAGACAACCTTCAAAAAATGGTGGAGTTTTCATGTCTAAAGATGACCCGAAAACTAAGAGCTTGGGAGGATTCTACCATGACTTCCACCCTAAACGTTGATGAAATAAAAACACCAGTCCATAACGCCCCTCGCTGGTTACCAATTGTTTAATTATCAACAAGAAGTTGTGGCAATGATCTTTGAACAACTTGATAGGCTTACCTTTTACGTTGTAGTGCGATTTCCTGGATACCAAAAATAAATGCCATCAGATGCCCTCTATCTTCAAATTTTTGAACAAGCGGTCCCCTTCCTATGATATACCCATGGCCTATGCTATGGATTCTCTGTTTACTTGCAACTACAGGTTACCTACTTTGGATTTTGCACTGTCAAAAGTCTTGGCAAAGGCCTATGCGAATTCCACATTAAAACCATCAAAATACTGTATAAATTTAACCCAACCGAAAAGGATGAGCTCTTCTACAGCATCGTCATGATAAAGAAGATCCTTTGAGCCATTCGGCTCCACCCTAACTATAGGAGCCATTATCTTGTGCACGATATACCAAAATATGCATAATGGAAGGGTCTGTACTCAAGACAACCTTCAAAAAATGGTGGAGTTTTCATGTCTAAAGATGACCCGAAAACTAAGAGCTTGGGAGGATTCTACCATGACTTCCACCCTAAACGTTGATTAAACACCCCGAACCAGAGGATGAAACACTCAAAAACCACATCACCTTATAAGAACCTATTCCATGCTTACAAAGCACCATCCAAACGATGAAATGAATGTGATCTCTAATGGATAGGATAAAGAAGTAATGGTTTCATAGCATGGTCACCAGCTAGGTAATACATTGATTAGACAATGGCATAATAGTTTAAAGAAACATTCAAATCATATGGTAAGGTCATAAACTCAAAACTAAAATTGCAAAGGGTAAAGTAATAATCAGTACTTTCAAAATTGATTTAATCATAACATAAATCAACTATGATTGGGTTCTATCCTTATGCTATAAAATTTTCTCATAACCATATACTCACCAAGATTACATGTTTTGTGATCTTAGGTGTTTCAAAGGCTTGTTTGGTTTTAGGAGAGAAATGTTTAGAGTTCATTTAATGCATTTTACAAGAATATTTCAATTTCATGCTTGTTAGTCATGAAATTGAAATGGGTAAACGAGTCATTTATCAATAAAACAAACCTCAAAACAAAATTATCAACCAAGCGATTACTCAAAAACCATAATCTAAATCTTCGTAAACAAAAATTAGGCAACTGATAAAATTTTCCATCGCCATTTTTGCATTTCAAAGATCGATGAAGCGATATGAATATTTCGCTGCCAACAATGGCGACTCACTGGGTGAATCAATTATGTCTACATCATCAAAACTTTATATCAGGGAAAATAAAGATTCAAAAATCACTTAAAATAACTTCAAATAAGATTAAAAGTATTAAGATTAGCTCATAAAAATTAATACAGTAATACTCGCAAAGAGTTCTCTAACATATGATTATAACCTGAAAGTTAGTTTTGACCAAAAGGCGACAATATTTTTAAAGGTAACTTCAATACCGTTGACAGGGCCACTGGTGTCAGCATATGTTCATAGCTACGACAGGGCCACTGCTGCTAGAAGATGTTCATAGACATGATAGGGATGTCATTTAACCCACTCAAGTAATTTAATCCCATCCAAAAGTCGCTTATCCATGATATGAAAATTTTGATATATGATCAACTTATAAAACATACCTGAAAAATCTTTAACCCGACATTGCTTCGCTGCCAGCATGCATGTTTAGTACCCTTACGAAGTTGTCTTGGTATCATGTGTGCATTTATTTGCTTCCAGCAGTTGTTCAATACTTCGATGGGTTTACAGACACTTCCCACACGTTGAAGTGTTCACAACTCTCCTTATTCATTTATAATGATATAATTTTGAGATTTTATGATAACGAGAGAGAGGGGAGATACTGAAGATTTGACAGCTAGGAATATATATGATCGATCATTAATATTGCTTTTTGTTCTTTAAGAACTGATAATTTTCATCATGGTTTAGACATTTAGATTTCAATCAAGAAATCATCTCAAGGATGGGGAAGCAGTTTGAGGTGATCTCATTAGATTTGGGATGGTGTAAAAATTTTAAAGGTGATTGTACTTCCCTAAGATCTTGAAAAAATTTAAGGAACAATATTCTAGCAAAGACTTATAGAATGAATGTCTTAAAAACATCTGAGTTAAACCTTAATATTGAATATGATTGAATTGTTTTGGATTGCCATCAGTGATAAATCTGATTATGAAAATTCCCTTCAATAATGGATTGTGAGTTAGAGATAACTTTTAAAAATAAAAAGAAAACAAAGAAAGAAACAAAAATAATCAAACATAAAACAAACCTAAAAATAAACAGCTAGGGATATTTAAAAGGGGTAGTTCTTATTCTGCTCAGGTGAAGTATTTCTTGAGAGTCTTTCCATTCACCAGAAAAGTGTCTAGTTGTCCCTCCAAGTTTTGCAAATGAAAGGAGCTAGGACCCAATTTTTATGAAATGACAAAAGGCCCCAACCACAAGTTCTAAAATTTAGTGTGTTCTCCTTTATCCTCATGTGCTTTGTCCCATTTGAGGACTAATTATCCTACAACAAAGTTTTTATCCAAGGAAGAACTTGTATCAAGCCAGTTTTTAACAATCTATTGATGTTGGTCCAATTTATACTTTTCTTGTGTCCTAACTTCTTATAATTTTAGTAAAGCATTTATTCGATTCTCTAATGGGGGACATTCTTCCTCTAGAACTTTATGAGATAACTGAAGTGAGGGGAGTAAAATGTGGTGGTTGG
>JASDQU011175065.1:37919-50473 GCA_032191745.1 Picea mariana
ATTAAAAAAAATTTATGCAAAGCCTTTTGAGTTAGGGTTCTTAAAAGCTTACAATTTTAAGTCCCTCAAAAAAGGATGCTATTAGTTGTGCGTTTGCTTTTAAAAATTGGTTTTAAGATTTTGGTTCCATGAGTACCAATTGGCAAGGTCATGATTTCAACAAACCTTACAATTTTATTCCTTGAAGAAAATGGGCCTACTATTGGGAGCAACAGTTTTGTTTTGAGGGTTGATTTTATGTTTTTGTTCACAACATTAAAGATTTTCAAGTTCGTAGCTTTCAAATAAGTTGCAGTTCTAAACACGAAGATAAAGAAAATTGTGCTCTTGTTAGAGGCACTTTTTGATTCTGGGTCAATTTTAAAGTTTTTGTCAACATTATAATGACAATGTTAAATCCATGGTTGTAAAAGGTGATAATTTTAATACTTATATCACCACTTTTTGAAATGGGGTAAAAATAGGCACTAAACGAGAACTCTCAAAATATTCGGAACTCTGAACAATTTTCGATAAATTGTTTTTTAACCTATCTATTGTTTTTATTGATATAATACAAAGGTGATTATAATCAACCCTTCTATTGACCCAATACTTAAAAATCCAAAACCAATATAAATAATAATAATAATAATAATAATAATAATTAATTTAATTTAAACACTCGACAATAAAACATACAAGTAAAGGAGTATGTGTCAATGCTTTCCTATATTGCTAAGAATAAAGAAAGTATTATATAAGACAATATTAGAGGCTTATAAAAATAATATAATCTAATCCTTCAATCCATGTCCTCGAGACATCCCCGAGTGTTGGTACATGTGAGTGTAATTGTCTTTATCAAGCAAAAGTATTATATAACATTATAACATAATATTGAGGGAACATGAAAATAGGATGATCTATTCATGTAATCCGTGTCCTGGAGTTCTCGTTAATTTGACTGATATTGTCTTCATCCAAGGAAATGGAGTTTGATGGTGCCCCTTGAAAGTTTACAGATAATTCCTTTGCTTCCTTATTTCCAGTTTAATTCTATGCATAATTATGCATGGTAATCTGTATACAGAGAGTGTCGAATTTCTTAAACGTAACGTCTATCCTCTGATGTCTTAGTATCGGCTTGTACTCCTTTTCTACTACGTAGTTTACAGGGATTTGATGAGAAAATATTACTTATTATTTTGATTAAAAATTTCGTTAAAAAATGGATAAAAATTTAAATTTGGTTTTGATTATAGTTTCTTTTACGGTCCCTCTTGATTTTGGCCATACACAGTCTTTGAAAAACACCATAAGATTAGCGAAGCAATAAAAACTAAAAAAAGTTATTTATCTCATTTTATTTGAGTGAATCCATAAAGAACTAAAACTTTGATTCTTCCGTTTTTATTTATATGATTTAAGTTACAGTTATATAGCTTAAGAAAGGAGAGCATGAAAACCAATTCCTCAGGCGAGACAACATTTAGAGGTCGGGGAAGGAAAGTCACGCTTTGTTCAATTGACTAATGAGATTTACAAAATATATATATGATGAAGAATGGTTGAAAACATATTGAATCAGTTGGAGCTAAACTCTTTTCCATTATTTCTAAGTCTCCGGTTTAATGGATAAATGAATTGTTTACAATACAAATTCATAACATCAGTAACATGTTTGCTGGTCTTAGTCTCAGCTAGGCTTACAACTTGGATCTAACAATTTCATTTTGACCTTTCTTGTTGTCAGATAGTGATGGAGATGGAGATGGAGCTTCTTCCTTGGCATGATGCTACAAATATGTTTCATCTTGACTCTGTTATGCTTCAGTGTCCTCTTGGGTTTGTTCTTATTCATTTTGGAATTTGGTGGCTAACTATTGTTTTTTGTCCTCAACACTTCTGAAGGTTCTTGGAAGTGTTTCTGTTTAATGATTTCAAATTCTTCCAACTTCTCATAAGTGGGTTGCTTCCGTTTCTGGATACAATCATCAATGTCTTGCTCAATGGACTGTTACAACATTAATTCATAATAATACTTGATTTCTTTTGGGCTCCACACCATAAAAATTGACTCAATATTTTCTTCATTAATATATTCATTTTCTTATATGTTTTCTTCATAATCATTCACTATTGAAAATGAACTATTGTCTTGTAAACCTACACACTTAAAAACATTGTTACAATCATATGAAAAATCATAGGAAGAACCATAAGAACTTTCCTTTCTTCGTCTTTCTTCCTTGCTTGTGATGTCGCATAATTATATTCATTGTTAGCTTCAATTGTTATCACAATTGGTTGTTTCATGTATTCAACCTTTTTTCCAGGCTCTATCAGATTGTCTTTCACTTGGTTTTTGTATGCAAATGATATTTTATTCTCACCAAAGAATAGCTCATAAATAAGATGTTTCTCATGTATCAGAATTAACCACTCTTCATGAGATGAATAGTTTTCATCAAATTTGACTAAATTTACAAAATATTCACAGAGGGGTTCATTAACAATTACATATTCATCTCCATCATCAATTTCATTTGAATTCAGGGAATCACTAAATTCTATTTCATAGGGAATTTCCTTACTATGACATGTGTGACTTTACTTTCGAACACACTTTCTTCATTAATCATTGCAATTTTAATGCTACCATTTTCAATGGTTATTTTAGTTACAAATCTTTTAACACTATCATCATTTTCAAGAACAATGTAGTCATGAACTTCAACATTCTTACTCCACTTCTTCATTTCAAGAATATCCCAAAATATTTTTTACTAGGTATTTCACCAGATTCACGCAAAATACTAGAGAAAATGTTTCCATCCACTGTTGATATAATAAGTTGTAATTTGCTATTGCACCTAATATCTTATCATAGAAATTGACACGGCCTTCATGATCATAATGCAATAAATCTACTAACCATAGTATTTTTTTCATTTCAGTTGCCCAAGGTTCATAATTTCTACATGAGAAGAATGACAAATTTGGTATTAGTATTTTATATACTTCATCAAATTCTTCATTGATTTATTCATGGTCTTCATTGATCTTGTCCAACACTGCATTCTGATCCTCAAGCAAGGGTTATTCATATGCAAATAGAAACACATCATACTGATCTGCAAAATACAATGACTCTTCCTGCTGATTCTTTCTCCTCATTTGCTTCATCTCTCTCAAGAGCTATTTAATTTTCCTTTCCTTACCCATGATGCATTCTCCTTTTATCTTTTTCCGTTTATTTCTTAAAAGTTGTGTGAGTCTGACCGAATGGGCACATACAATTCACTTCTCTATAACACCTCCACTGCATCACCAACTTAAAGGGGAAATTATTTTAAACACTCATTCACCAATTTCTCCACTCACTTTACCATGCTCTTCTCGCTCACGTAAACCTTTCATCGCTTAGGTAAACCTTACATTTTTCCAAAGGATTTTGCCAAAAAGTTTAAATTTTCAAAACCATATCCAATCCTCATCCAAATTCATATATGAATGATAACAGGCACCATACTAGAGCCCAACTCAATATATACTTTGGATGATCTATAATTTTAGACCGAAGTTCTTTGCACGGGTTCTTGAATCGTTATTTTAATGACACAACTCCGTGATCATCCAGAACTGTTGAAACATGGTTCTGTGTAACTATTCAACTTCCAATAGTTTTCCGAACTCAGGAAGGGATCTGGAAGCAGTGATACAATCTTTCAATTTGCAGCGATCTCTTCAAGGGAGTATAGATTGGTGGAATCCTTTTCTCGCAATGGCACACATGATTCAGTACTTATATCTTCGTCTGTTCAAAGAGATTCCCAATCTATTGTTTCCCCAAGAAGACGTCGACACTCAAGCTCTCCCCAATCACGTTCTATATCACTTTCAGGTTCCCGCTCAAGGTCTGGTGATTTGTCCGCAAGCGATTGAAGACCGTATAGCGAGGCTGTCGACACACTAAATTCAATGGAATCTTTTTTATGCTTTTAAGAAATTCATTTCCAGGTAATGTGGGGTTGAGGCGGTCCGAAAAATTGATACAAAATTAAACGATAAATGTAGCAGAAACACGGTGAACGCGCTCTGAGCGTCTCCACATTCGACAGGGACGTCAATCACTCTATGGTACTGAGGAGAAGAGAGTGTATAGAGCTAAACAGAGACCTTCGACCTGCGTGTGATGGTATTTTTCTTGTAATTTCAGCGATTTTGACGTGCCATTGGGCCCTTTATAGCTTGTGGGTGCTCTCAATTCACTCCCTGAATATCAACGATCGTTCTCTGGATCTCAGCTCTTCTTCAAGTGACAGGTCCCCTCCACGCCTTGTCCAACAACGATATCTCCTTCATGCCTCTCCACGCAAGCTCCTCCACACGAATTTGTGTTGATCTCGCTTTTGTGATTTGGCTCTCGAGGATAGATAGTGATCCGCCTCACAATGGACATCAATCCTCAAATCCTCTAGCGATATTCTCACAATGGACAACGATCCTCCAGCTTTGATACCAACTTAAGAAACGAGATGATGAAAACCGACTCCTGAGGGGAAGCAAAGCCATGCTTTGTTCAAATGATTAATCAGAATTACAATATATATATATATGATGAAGAACGGTTGGAAATGGTTTGAATCGGTTAGAGATAAACTCAACTAATTATCGCAATTAATTATCCATTATTTCTAAGTATATATGTTAGCTATATACATATATCATTACCTAAAAATCTTAAAATAACAAGTTATCTACTTTAATTTTTTTTAAAGTGAAAATATATTGAAGAAATAAATTTCATATTAGAAACTTTGGCAGGATTTCCCATCTTCCCCCGGGCCCTCTCCATTGCCACTGTAGCCGCCATAGCCTCCATGTCGAGATTCGGTTGGAATAGTTACAGTAATAGTGGTCATAGCCATGCCAACCCCCACAGCTCCCCTTGCAAAGAAAAAATCAATACTTAAGATTTCCTTCTTCTCCTCGCGCTGAACACCTCCACCTACAACTCAAACACCGTCTCCATCACCAACATGCTTAGAAAGTTGGTTTCAGGTAAAAACGTCAAAATCAACTTTCGTTTAAAAGTTGATGTGTAAGTAATGATATTCTTTTTTGAGGGTCAAAATTACCATCTCTTGCAAGTATAGTGTTAATAGATGATAATGTTGTCAACAAAAACCCTTAAAATCAATCCTCAAATTTAAAAGTGGCAGTAATAACATCATCATTTTTTTTTAGTGAAAACTATAAGTTTTTTGAAACCTTAAAACCAAATTCATATTCTTAATGACAACCTCCTTTTTAGAAATAAAATTACAATTTTCTTGAAACTAAGACTTTGACAAATAATTCCATTAGAACCAAAATTTTAGGACCAATTGTAAAATAAAAAAGACACACTAAAAAAAACACTATTTTTTCAAGTTTAAAATATTGACATTTTAGAAATAATGGTCCAAAAGAGTGACATGAATATTATTAAAAAAAATAATAATAATAATAAAATTAAATTTTTTTTATTTATTTTTAAATATATTTATTAGAAAAAAATACAAAATTGAAACAACAACGACAATTTAAAAAATTTAATTTGACGTTTTGGATAAAATAATCATATATTAAAAAAAAATATTAAATAAACAAAACTTTGACAATCATATCGAATTAAAAAAAAACATTTAGAAAAATAATTTGTACGAAAAATTAATCGTATTTTATTAACTTTGTTTCTAAAATTTTTATTCATATTTGTTTTTTTTTTAATTAATTTGGATATTTTTAAAATTTCGTTTATATTGGTTTAAATTTTGGATTTTTAGTTCTTTTATGAGTGTCTTTTAAAATTAATTATTAGTTTTTAAAAGTTTATTTTATTAAAAAAAAATTATTGAAAGTTTTTTCAATCGTTTTTATTGCTTTTAAAGCTAATTATTAGTTTTTAAAAGTTTATTTTATTAAAAAAATTTATTGAAAGTTTTTTCAATCGTTTTTATTGCTATAGATATATATATTCCTTTCTTTTTTTAATTGTTTTTTTTTTTAATTGCTTTTTAGGTTTGGAATGTCTTTTATTTAATTTAAAAATAAAATCACAATTTTTTTTAGTTTGAGAGATTTTTTCATTTTTTCTCTTTTTATGTTTTTTTATTTCTTACATACACAAGTTCTTAAATTTAGCAATTAACTAGGCCTTCCCTAAACTTTGGACGCAAAGCCTCAATGTTCCTATATTTAAAAATGGGGATAGAAACATTCCTTCTAATTATAGGACCATTATGATTAGCCCGATTTTAGCCAAGCTTTATGGAATTATTTTGGAAAATAAGATTAGTCTTTGGCTATAAAGTCATGATAAAAGAGCTAAAGGCGACGTCAATTCTAGGAGATATCATTCAACTTTGGACCCTCTTGTTACCTTTATGTTCATTTTAGAGGGGTTCTGCAATACTAAGACCGATATTTTTTGTTGTTTTGTTGACTTGAGAAAAGATTTTGACATGGTTCCTGGGAAAAAACTTTGGAATAGGTTGGAAGAGATAAAAATGCCTCTCAAGTTGATAGTTGTTGCGATAAGTATGTATGAGAACGTTGTTGATAAGTTTAAGAAGACTAAGGGTTGGTCGAAAGAGATTAACTGTGATATTGGAGTCAAACAAGGTTGTCCCTTGTCCCCTAACATTTTGGTAATATACATTGGCAAGTTAGAAGATTGTTTGGAACACACAGGTTGTGTCAAACCTACTCTCTTTGGTATGGTCATCAATATTCTTCTTTATGTCGATGATATCATTCCTATGGAAAGGAGTCCCCATGATCTTGAAAACCAACTAATAATCCTCAAGGTTTTTTTCTCCAATATGAGTATGATTGTTAATACTGATAAGACTAAGGTCATGATTTGTAAATCCAATGAGATCACTAATGACACCTTCATATATGAAAACAACAACTTCGAGGAAGGGAGTTCATACAAATATATTATAATTGATATTCACCAAAAGCTCAACTGGAATTATAACATCGAGAAAATGATTATTGGGGGACGAAAATATTATTATTGTCTTGAAAACAATTGTAAATCAGTCTATCTTTGGATTTGGGACAAGAAGAAACTCCTCTTTGATACTTTCTTTACACAATTTATCCTTTATGGATGTGAAGTCTCGGGATGTAGTATCTCTCGTGAATCCTGGAGGAAGATAGAGAAAATACAAAAGAATTTTATAACCTATAATCTCAAAATTAAAGGAAATATGTCCTACCCCGTACTCCTCTTAGAAACAAGTCTCTCCCCCATTGAGAGAAAAACTATGAGTAGATACCTAATGTATAAAAACAAGTTAAACAACATGGAAGACAACATGCATCCTAAAATTGCTTCAAAATCAAGTTGTAACCACGATAGACTCAAGCGAGGATGGTATAAAGATGGCCAATCTTGGCTAAACTATTGGGGAATCATGGAAGACACCATTTTACAGAATAAATACACTATAAAAAATATCATCAAATAAAAATTTAAGGAGAAAATGTTGTGTGATAAAGAGTTAGAGGAAAAAACAAATTTAAGGTATTATAAGGGTATAATCAACTAGAATCTGGAAGATCAAAATTATCTATATGTTTTGACAAGTGTAAAAATAAATAAACATTGCTAAGATAAGAATAGATTCTCATGGGCTCCATAGTGAAACTGGGCATTGCTCAATTCCTAAAACACCATGGGATGAAAGACTAAGTCACCTTTGTGACACTAAGAAGTTTGAATATGAAAAGAACTTTCTCTCAGATTGTTGACCGTATAGCAAGATTAGATCTAATTTTCAAAATATTTGTCACACTACCAACCTTCCTAACCTCTTAACTCAACAAAACTATGGTGATCTTGGAAAACATCTCTTAATGCTTTTCAAGCATAGAAACAAAATTATAAAGAATCACAGATAATCGCTTACACTCTTAAGGTCTGATAGATCAATTCATTCTTAGTGGATGTTAATAATATTCACCATCATAATTTATTTTGGATTTTATTTTTATTTTTTATGTTTTATTTTTGTCATAATGTAAGAACTTTTGAGCTATGATTATTAAAATGTTACAATTTTAAACCCCTCCAAAAGAGGGTGTTACTGATAGCGTGTCATTTTGATTTTACAATTGGTTTTAAGATCTTCCAAGGGAACTAATTCCGAGGTCTATGATTTCAGAAAACTTGTAATTTTATCCCTAAAAGAAAAGGGGTATACTTTTGACATTACGAATTCTTTATTTGAGGTTTATTTTATTTTTATTTTTTTCCAAAACTTTATATTCTAAAGTGCATAGGCTTCAAATCAGTTGTACTTTTAACCCCGAAAATAATAAAATTGTGATCTTGCTTGAATCACTTTATGATTTGGGGGTCAATTTTAAGGTTTGTATCGACAACATGATGACACTATTAAAGACTTGCTTGTAAAAGGTGGTTATTTTAATGCCTCCCCACAAAAAATGTTTGTACATATATTACCACTTTTCAAAATAGGGCTAAAAACATCGAGCAAAAGAAAATTCTAAAAAAAAAAGAACCCTAGAGGGTTCTTATCAAGTTTTTATTTTGTAAACTAGTTATTGTTTTTATTAATATGGTATAAAAATGATTACATTCAACCCTACCCTACTAGTGGCCTACAAATTGAGAATCCAAGTCCACTACAGTTCTAAAATACTGATGGATTTAATTGAGTGTATGCTTTAAAATAGAACATAGAAACAAGAGGTATAAGTCTATGCTTTCCTAGGTTTATAAGAGTAGAAGAAAGTATTGTATAAGATAGTATTAAAAGGTTGTGAAAATACTATGAGCTTGCAATCCACATCCTTAATATTTCCTTGCGTGTTGGCTCATTTGAATGTCATTGTCTTTATCAAGAAAAAATAGTCTGAGATATTCATATAATCCATGTCCTTTATCTTTCCTTGGTTGTCGATTCGAGCGTCATTATCTTTATCCAACAAACTGGAGTTTGATGGTCTCTTTTAAAATTTTAGAGCTTGGTCATTCTCCTCCCCATTGCCAGTTTGACTATATGCATAGTTATGCATGGTAATATAAATATTGAAAATTTCTTTAAAATTTTAGAGCTTGGTCATTCTCCTCTGCATTGCTAGTTTGACTATATACATAGTTATGCATGGTAATATAAATATTGAAAATTTCTTTATAGAGAGTGTTAAATTTCTTATCCATAACATCTATCCTCGGCATGATTTCCTTGTCTTAGATTCCTCCTTTCTCTACTACCTAGTCTATAGGTATTTGATGAGACAATGTTTCTTGTTTTAGGATTCTTGCGGTGTTTTGATGAGACAATGTTTCTTGTTTTAGGATTCCTGTGGCGATTTTATGAGACAATGTTTTTTGTTTTAGGATTCCTGTGGTGTGAAGTTTGGTGAATGTTTCATTGTCTACAGGGATTTGATGAGACAATAATTTAGTTCTTACATATGCCTCGTAGATTATTATATTACATATTACCACTAAATTAATAATTAGTAATATTAGTTTTAATAAACATTACAATTTGATATTAATTATATATTACATATTACCACTTAATTAATAATTAGTTTTAAAAGTCTATGTTTTTGAATAAAAAATATCAAAATCAATTTTTGTTTAAAAAAGTGGTGTTACTTATGGTATTATTTTTTGAGGGTTAAAATTACAACCTCATGCACTCATAGTTTTAATATTATGATAATGTTCTCAACAAAAGCCTTAAAATCAACCCCTAAATGTAGAAGTTGATTATTGATATCACCATCTCCTATTTTCGAGGTTAAAACTATAACTTCCTTGAAACCTATGGACTTTATAACTAGAAGCATTATAACAAAACCTTAAAATCAACCCCCAAATCAAAAAGTGTTCTTAGTGGCAATCCCCTTTTCACTAGGATAAAACTGCAATTTTCTTGAAATCATGAACTTAACAAATGATACTACTAGAACCAAAATATCAAGACCAAACATAAAATAAAAAAACACATTATGATAATACCCTATTTTTTTTATGTTTAAAATTCTAACATTTTAGTAATAATAGTCGAAAAGTGTGACATTGTTACAAAACAAATCATAAAATTAAAAAATAATAAAATAAATGAAATTAAAAATAAATAAATTTCTTAAACAACAATTTAAATTTAAATTAATAACTCAATATAATCCAAAAATAATAATAATAATTTTGTTTGTTTTTAAATATTTTTAAAGAAAACAAATAAAAATTAAAACATAAAAACAATTTTAAAAATCTAAAATTATTTTTTATAAAATAATCCTATATAGACTTTATTTTTTATTATTAAAAAACTCCGAAACAATTATATCAGTTTAAAAATAAAAATAAAAAGCAGATTCAACGAATTTAGAAAAACATTTAACTTTTAAAAGACAAAATTAATAAATTAATAGTATTTATTAAATTTATTTTTAAAAAATCATATTTATCTTTCTATGATTAATTTGAAATATGTTTAATTTTTGTTTATATTATTTTTAATTTTTTAATTTTTAGTCTCTTTTTCTATTCTTTTTTAATGATTTCGTGTTTAAATTAATTGTTAGGTTTTATAAGTTTATTTCATTAAAATTTATATTCAATTTCTAATTGTTTTTATATTGTTTTCAAAAATTTATTTATAAGTAAATTTCTAATTTCTAATTTCTTTTCTTTTCTATGTTATTTTTTTATTATTTTTAAATTTACAATATTTTTTTAATTAATTTTAAAAGAAAATCATGTTTTTCATTTTATGGTTTTTTCGAATTTTTTTTGTTTTCTTTTTGTGATTTTGTTTATAATAGTAAAAATACATTTAACTATGGTTTTTAAAATGTTGTAAATTCTATCTACTTAAAAAATGGTGCCAGTGATAGTGGGCTTTTTTTAAATTTTATGATTGGTTTTAATATTTTTATTTCGATGATACTAATTATCAAGGAAATTATTTTAGAAAACATGAAATTTTATCGCTAAAAGAAAAAGAGTCTACAATTCACAACAACACCTTTTGATTTGAGGATTGATTCTAATTTTTTATTCTCAACAATATAGTTTGTCAAGTCCATGGTTTTCAAATAATTTGTAGTTCTAACCTTGAAAATAAAAAAGTTATGATCTTGTTAGAGCCACTTTTTAAATTCGGTGGTCAATTTTAAGTTTTTTATTGACAACATGATGATACTATTAAAACCATGGTTGCAAAAAGTGGTAATTTCAAGACCTCAACCCCAAAAATGAGATTCTACCTGTATCACTACTTTTCGAAATAGGACTAAAAATAACCACTAAATAAAAACTCCAAAAATATAAAAACTTTAATAATTCTTGTCAATTTTTTTTTTTTTAAACTAAAAATTTCTTTTATTAATAGCGTACAAAAATCATTGCAATCAACCTTACTAGCTTCCTATACAGGTCACAAAACACTAATGGCTTTACTTGAGTGTACGCTTGAAAATATAAAATATAAACAATGAGTATATGTCTATGCTTTGATATGTAGCTAGGTATGCTTTGATATGTAGCTAGGAATAGAAGAACGTATCATGTAAGATAGTATTAAAGGATTATAAAAACAATATGACCTAATCATGAAATCCATCCATGTCCATGAAATTTCTCTTGGTGTTGGTACATTTGAGTGTAATTGTCTTTTTAAAAAAAGAGTATTATATAATATAGTATTGAAGGTTTATAAAAATAGTCATGTTTAAGCATGATGGTAGATGTTTCAGCAATATTGTTTCCTGTTTTTTTATTCTTTGTGTTAATTAGATGACATCGTTGATCTTCGCGATGTTGATCTTCTTATTTCTTTTTCAACATTCATCTTTTTTTCTTCAAATGGATATTTATAAACAAATTTCTTTTTGTATTCATTTGGTATTAATAGATGTTAATCGCCATCATCATTATCATCAATTTATAAAAACATTTTTTATAATATTTCTTTCATATATCAATGCGACCAAGTTCTCAGTAAAAACTTTATTAATAAACATCATTATCTGAATTTATAATTAGTAAACCCATAAGAATATATGATACCAATTAATGTTATAGACCTAGCTCTTTTTGACAGAGTTATTAAAGATTTATTATTTATTTTATAGTAAGAAGTAGGGTAATAAGTAGAAAACTTTATTGGGTAAATTGACATAATAAGTTGATGAGAATTACGAGTGGGAAATAAGATTTATAGTTTTACAAATCCATATTTTCTAGTAAAAAACACTGAAATCAATTTTTGTTTCAGAAAGTGATGTCACTGACGGTACCTTTTTTGGTGGGTTAAAATTACCACATCTTGCAACCATAGTCTTAACAGCATGATCTAATGTTTTCAATAAAACCCTTAAAATAAACATTTGAATCTAGAAATGACACTAACAACATCACCATCTTTATTTTCGATGTTAAAACTATAACCTTTTGAAACCTATAGACTTGATAATTAGCATGGTTGTAACTTAAACCTTGAAATCAACCCTAGAATCAAAAGGTGGAT
>JASDQU011175066.1:3591-16820 GCA_032191745.1 Picea mariana
GTAAAGATTGGTAATGTATTTCAGCCATCAGATGCTCTTCTGACCTCACACATTAGGGGGCATCTGTTATAACCCTAAATTGCACCACACATGCTTACCTGGCATCAGGCCAACTCATATCCTTTCTTTGCCAAAAACACTACTGAAGAACTCTTTGAAAATCCTCTTGTGTAAAGGCCCACGCGCCCTAACCCATTACTGCACACATGTACACGTTGGTTGACCCAAAACAACCCGCGTGGACTGACAAAAGCATGAAAAAAGGAATGTTGCCGATGGAACAAAAAGCTATGGGTGAGTTAACTGAAACTCCTGGCCATGCATGGCTGAGGGTTCATCCAAATACCCAGCTCCTTCTAGCCTATAAAAGAAGGGGTAGGGGTATCATTTGGAAGGAGGAAGAATATAGCAAAGAAACTCTTCCCATTTATGTATTCCATTGTCCTAACCCTTTAGCCTTTCCTAATGCCAAAGGAGATTTAAAGCAAATCAGTTGAAGGAAAGAAGAAGAGGAGCCTAGGATCAGGTTCAAGGAGCGGTGGCCAGTCTCAACTTTTGTAAGTTGACTCATTTTAAGTAATAAAGAGAATGCTTTTCCCGTCCCAATTCATGAACTTTTTATGGTTTGATTAGTTTATGTTTGATTTCTAACCTGTGAGTATATAAGTAGTATGCATGCATAGTTTTTGCTCATCTTGAATGCAGGTCAAATTTGGAAGCAGTATTGAGAACAAGTAATCAAGCACAATGGAGGATCGAGATCAAATGCCGGTAACGAGGTAGGTTGATATTTCCATGCATTTACTAAGAAAAGGGGATTTAAATCTAGGGATAAAGGTAGAAAGTAATTTCTCTTCAGTCATATCTGCATGCAAAGTCTGAACTCTATTTTCTAGTTCGTAGGGTGTTTTTCCCCAACAACAGGGTGCCACAAAAATCAGTCCATCTTCAGCTCCTTCCCAAGATGAAGCACCGTCAAAAAATATTTTCCAAACCCCTATGCTATTTACATTTTTGTTTGTTTTTTCAATTTTTTTGTTTTTGTTTTCTTAATCATTTTCTTCTGTACTATTTTCTTCTATACATTCATCAAAACCATCATCAATGGATAATATACAGTTTCCTAAATCTTGATCTGCGACATAAACCGGATAATTATTTGGGTTCTGTGAGTCAGTTACGGTATATGCCAGTCTTGTCTCTCTGTATAGACTGGTGAACTATCCACCAAAGATCGGGATTGTAGCATACATCATGTCTAATTGAAGCGATCCTCCAAGTTTGGCACCCCAAGACCTAGATAACAACATGCCATATTTCGCAAGAACATCAACAATGACTACATCCATGAGAATACACTTCACAAGGATCTGTGCAAGATTAACCACCAAATATTTTATCATACCAAGACATTTTACCTTTCTTGAATCAAAATAGTACAGATATCGGTATGGTCTGGTAAATTTGAGGCCCGGTTTTTCCATAATAACTTTGGGCATTAAGTTATGGGGTAGGTGATCATGCACAGTCAACATAATATTAAAAGGGGCAACAGGATCTTTAGCATTTTCGATATGAAAACCAAACATTATAGTAGGTCTATTATATTCTAAATAAATAGTATCCACATGATTTTCAGTATATGAGAAATTTATCAGTTTGGCAATTTGTTTTCTATACATAGGATTTTTTGTTAATTCAACCAAGGGCACAAGAATTTTGATTTTATTAATTTCATTTTCTAGATTGAAACTTCCAATTGTATTTTCGACCTCTCTGGTGGGGATCTCTGCTTCTCTTTTTTCTTGTCTATTAGTTTGTGTTGCTTTAGTTTCGGCTGTCCTTGTTTTGGCAACTTGTGTTTCAATTGCTTTTGTTTTGGCAGCTTGTGTTTCAGTTGTTTTTGTTTTGGTAGCTTGTGTTCCAGTTGTCTTTGTCTTGGCAGCTTGTGTTTTAGTGGATGTTTGAGCTCCCTCATTTGTTTTATTTCTCGACAAGATCTTCCTTGGTGGAGCAGTTGTAGAAATTTTATCTCTAGGCCTTAAATTATATTTTTGTTGAAGCTTGGCCATTATAGAGTCAGTGATTCCTTGATAATAAGACTTTCCCATATTATTTATACTTACCTCATTTCCAAACAGTGTTTCTTGATCTAAATACCTTTCGTAATCTTGTCTGGTTAGGTGAGGTTCTTGATCATTATCACTGAGGTTGTCAATATATTCATCTACCTCCTCAAAGTATTGTACATCATTGCTTTGGATAAAGTTTTATGTTTTGAAAGGATCTTTGATTTTTTAATCTTTGTTTTTTACTGGTCTCTATTGGATCGGGGGATTGGGATTCCTTTTGAAATCTCTCCTAGTAAAAGGATCAGGTTTAGCCTAGTCTAATTCCATTATGGATATTTTGTTTGATAATTCTTTAATAATTTTAGCCATATCATCCATTTTGTCCTCCACGGACTTCCCAGATATGGAAGTTCCATCTTGTTCCCTCAATAATTTGGTTTCTTTCGTTCCCATTTCAACCTTCACCTTTAGTTTACCTGATTCCATCATGTTCAATTCAATTTCAATGGCGTCATCTTTCATTCTGGTGAGATCATTCGATCTCCTCTCCCTCAGAAGTAAGTCAAAGTCGAGATCGAAATCCCCCTGTGAAAGTCACCTTAGCTACAATATGAGAGGGTTTGACCTCTGCTGGTATTGCAGGGATGGATATGTTTTCTTAATGATTTATACTCTATCCCTTAAATTATTCCTAATTGTATATTTAAGAAAATAAGAAATTCTCTTACGTGTACACGAAAATGTATGAGCCCTATGGTGGCTCAAGATAAAATAAATGAATTGTGAATTCGTTGACTTTGGATATAGCCTCACATGTGCATGCCGACACTCCCAGTCATTCTAAAGGAAGGGATCGTTCAAAGCTCAGGAGAGGTAGTGAAATGTATGCATAGAACCTTTATGAGGTGTGCAGGGATCGAGAAACCCTTTAGTTCTAGAGTTTATAGATGAGCGCAAGAGGTGCACGGAGGATTTCTGTAAGCATTAATTTTAGAAGAATTAGCACAAACCTAGGTACCTAAGGAGCTGGCAAAGCTCAGGTAGGATTGCGAGATTTAAGTCCCAAAAGGAGAGATCCTTTTGTTTGGAAGAAAAATGGATGAGATTCATTCGAGAGAAGCCAAAGTTCTTCACAATCATTGGATATGGAGAAAGAATGTGGGTGTTAACCCTTAGAACCCTTTGGACTTCGTGGGTCTGGCGAATCGAGCATATTCGTTGCACAGGAGATGAAACTCCTTGAACTCCCGAAGTTAATCTGGGTCGTAGATATGAGGATTCTTGGGAACTATCCCAACCGGTGGATCTACGATATAATTAGTATGACATTGATGACTTTGGGAGGACAGATTTTTAGTAGCACCAAAACCCCCAAAGTCCCGAAGTCCTGAAATTTATGTGTACCATGGATCTAAGGATCCTTCAAGATCCCACATGACCGTTCAATCGTGGGGATGCGAGTATCAACGTCGAGATCCTGTGTGAGCCCATGTGTCGAGTGACGGGGTTTCCAGGTGTCCCTCTCAGAGTGGCACACACTGGGATCCAAAGGACCCTTGAACAGAAGTTATGATCTGAAGAGTCGAATCATATCTGATTCATCTGAGCCAAAGGGACAGGTGTCGTTAGATCCTGCACTTTGGGTGAAATCACTCCAAGAGAAAAGGGGATGTGTTGAAAAAGAGCTCTTGAAGTTCGGAGAGCCGATGTTCATCTGAGTCATCCGTCAGCTGAGGACAGGTGTCAGCAGATCTTCCATTTTGAGAGATAGCCACTTTCGAGGAAAGTGGGGTCATGCGAGTTGAGAACTTTCTAAGTAAATCATGACCGTCGATTTGAGAGAGACATGTGTCGATAGATCGTCGAATTCGGGTGAAATCACTTTGGGAGAAAGAGAGTGGGGAGAGGTTGAAACTCTCTAATCCCAAAGAGCTGAAGTAATTTATAGTCATCGATCTGTAGGAGACACGCATCAACAGATCACGTACTTCGGAAGCAGGGAGAAATCAACACGGAGTAGAGGGACGCCTGAAGTGTATCCCCACTATCAAATGAGAGGGATGTGTGGTACATGATCCTTAACTTCAGAAGAAAACACTCTAGGAGAAAAGGTGGTGTGAGTGTCTGGGACTCCCGAATGTCAAAGTCCCAAAGAAGACCATAATCGTCGATCATGAGGGGTGCGTGGTGCTCGATTTGTAACTCTAGGTATGGGTACCTCGGAGGAAAAAGGTGTAGGAGTATTTGAAACTCCCAAACATCGAAGTCCCAAAGTAAATAAGGGTTGTCAAAATCTCTGAGGACATGCGGCATCGAATTGTGAACTTCAGAGGTTTTCCACTCCAGAGGATTTGCGTGGTGGTCGTCTTGGTGCCTGTTGTCTTGGTGTATATGGTATGAAAGAACCCAAAGAACTTGGGAGAGGACATCTGCCATCTCTGGGCTCATTTTGGAGCATGGAGATCATGGCTGGAAATATTTGGAAGAGAAAAATGGAATAGAGAACCCAAATAAGGGTATTGATTCTCCTAAGAAGAGCGAAAATTTGAGTCCCCGCCATGGGTGTGTTATAGGTAAGTTTTGATATTCCATTATTTGAAGGATTGATAGATGAGGATGTTGTAGATAAATGGTTGAATTTGCTCGAAGGATATTTTCAATCCATAATTTTTCTAATAGGGAAAATATCACTTTTTCACTCTTCAAGGTCATTCCCCATGTCAAACACTGGTGGGATACTTACTCTGAGCAAATGGTAGTAGAGGAATATACAATGTTTTTGGTGGCCCCTACATGGGATTCCTTCTGAAATTCCATCAAATAACAGTACTACCTTGTTGGAAGTTATAAGGACCAATACACCAAATGGACCACCCTACATCAAGAAAGGGACCAAACAGTACCATATTTCACCAATATTTTCCATACCCTGCACACCAAATTGGGTATCAAAGACTCTGAGCATCATCTAGTGCTCAAATACCATGGTTTTTTGCATAAATACATTCAAACAGAAATGGATTTTTTGGACATCGCCTCATTGGGAACGGCTTATAGATACGCGATAAAGATTGAGAATAAAATTAAGCAGAAAATGTGAGAGTTTGGATATGAAAACCCCTCATAGTTGAAGAAGGGAAAAGGTGTCCCGACTCCCCAACCCACACAACAAGGGACCAAGTCAAGATGGTCACCCTCATGACAACTAGTCCAATCCACAACACAAGAAGGGAAATGAGAAGATGAATAAGAACACGAGAAAATGGTGTGAGTACCATTAAATCCCTTGGCACAACACTGAAGAATGTCGCTCCAAGAAGTCACTCATGGTCGAACTAAAGCATTTCGAGTCAAATTTCAATTCTAATTCTGAATCAAATCCTGAAGGAGGGAAGAGGATTATTGATGATGAATCCAGTTCCACTGTCGCTACCACCAAAGTCCGACCAAGTGAACAAGAAGAACCAGAGGAAGGAGAATGCCTCTTTCACTCACAGATGTGGGTAAAGGGGGCTCTGATTCATTTCATTGTCAATAGTGGGAGTTAGAAGAACCTGATTTTAGCAGAGATCGTCAAGCGGTTGGACCTTCCAATGACATCACACCTAAAACCATACACCATTGGTTGGCTTCACCAAGGAAGAGATCTCCTTGTTAGCCAACAATGTCGTTTTCCCTACGGCATCAAGCCTCTCAAAGATGAGGTATTGTGTGATATCGCTCCCCTTCAAGTTTGTGATGTTCTTTTAGGACAACAAGATTTGTGGAAGCATCATGTTGTGTATGAGTCTAGACCCCATAGTGTTATTATTACTTTGGATAGACAATTGTACAGGATACCAAAGGTAGCACCGCCTACTTCTATTTATTTAATATCTGCTAAGAAATGCAGTAAGTTCATCTCACATACCGGGAAGTTCATCTTCTTTGTGATCCGTTCTCATAGTAAGATGAAGGTTGTTGCCACATCTATGGCCTCTACATAGAGCCTCTCTTTGTAGCATAATAAAGTGGACAGGATCATGGAATAATACAGAGACATATTCACCTCACCTATAGGGGTACCAACACAGTACCAAGTCAAGCATCCAAGTGATCTGACTCTTGGCACACCTCTACCTAATGGACCAGTATATCATCACTCGCTGATGGAAAATGACGAAATTAGGTGACAGATATAAGAGTTTATTCAAAAGGGGCACATCAGACCCATATCCTCCCCTTGTAGAAGCTCAATTGTACTAGTGTAGAAGAAGGACGAGATGTGATGACTCTGCATTGATTACAGAGCCTTAAAAAAAATCATAGTCAGGAACTGATACTCCATTCCCAGGATTGATGACCTTCTTGATCAACTCAAGGGGGCAACGTTCTTTAGCAATATTGACATAAAGTATGGCTACCACCAGGTTCCCATCGAACTAACTGATGTATGGAAGACAACCTTCAAATCTAAAGAAGGTCTCTTTGAATGGATAGTCATGCCCTTTGGCTTAACAAATGAACCAACCACTTTCATGAGGTTGATAGATAATGTATTGAGACCCTTCACCAACTCCTTTGTGGTGGTATATTTGGATGACATCCCCATCTTCATCAGAACATGGGAGGAGCACATGCGGCATATTCAACAGGTTTTGAGCACTCTGCGACAACACAAGCTATATGCAAACTTGGAAAAATTCTCTTTTTGCATGAACATGGTCCAATACCTGGGCTAAATTATTGATGAGCATGGGATGCATGTTGATCCAACTAAGATCCAAGTCATCTATGACTGACCAACCCTGACCACACTGACTTATCTTTAGAGCTTCTTGGGACTAGCCAACTTCTACCAATGGTTCGAGTTGGGATTCTCCCATATTTTATGGGCCCTCAGCCAGGTGACCAAGGGCGGTGGTAGGGACAAGTTCATGTGGGGGAAGCAATGAGCATTCAATGATATGAATCATATCATGTGCTCATATCTAGTACTCTCCTTTCCTAATCTGTAGCAATCGTTCGATATTGAGATGGATGCATCTGATTATGATGTCGGTGCAGTTATCACTCAGTACAGGCATTTGGTGGCATACCATAGTGAGACACTCTCTGATACTATCTGAAAATACCCCACCTATGACAAAGAAATGTATTCCATTGTACAATCCTATCATCAATGAAAACATTACATTCTAGGAAAAGAGACAAGCATACACACTGATCACAAGCCTCTACAGTTCATACATACACAGGGGAAATTGAAAAACGACCACCATCAAAGTTGGTCCACCTACCTATAGCAGTTCCATGTCAACATCAAGTATAATACAAGTATCTCCAATCATGTCACTGATTGCCTCAGTCAGCCTCCTGTGGATGCACTCACCACTGTGCTCCAATCCTGTGGACATGAAGCATCTAAGTGGCCCCAACTTTATCAGCAATATCTGGACTTCACATTCAAGACAGACTCTTATACCACATGGGCCATCTCTATGTTACTATAAGTGAGCATGCAAAGGTGATTTTGGAAGCCCACTACAGTCAGGTGGAAAGACATTTTGGCATGGAGAAAACTGTGTTCATTCTTCAAAAACATTTTTATTGGCCAAAACTTCGACATGACGTCAGCAAGTATATCGGATCTTGCACTGCCTGTGCCATTTCCAAGCCAACAATTAAGAAGCAAGGCTTATACACCCCTCTTCCTATTCTTAAGAATCCTTGGGAATCCATCTCAATGGATTACATGTCTATCTTTTCGTCCACCAAGAAATGAAATGATTCCATATTTTTGGTTTTTGATAGGTTTTCGAAGATGGTCATCCTCACAGCCTGCAAGAAGAATAATAGCAGAAGATGCTACCAAGATCTTCTTATAATGAGTGTGGTTCCACTTTGGGATACCATAGAACATCATCTACGACTGGGACAATAGGTTCCTCAACACATTTTGGTCGAGTCTCTGGTCTCTATTGGACACCAAGCTCACAAAATCCACTGCTTTCCACCCCCAAAATGACGACTAAACAGAGGTCGTCAATCAGATGATTGTGCACATCCTATGCATGTGCAATTCTAAGAATCCATGTACATTGAACAAGATTCTCCCCTATGTTCAACACAGTTACAACAAGCCTCTCCATAGCCTCACCAACCATAGCCCATTTTAGGTGGGTCTGGGATTCCAACCCTTGTGACCCATTGATATTTCACTTCCTCTTCCCACCGCATAGACAGACTCTTCCCATGATCTGTCTGCAATCGACAAAGCCACTAGATTTATTGAACGGATTCAACACATCCTCCAACATGTCCATGAGATTTTGAAGAAATCCAATGCTAAGTACAAGAAGCACCATGATAAGCACAAATTACCACACTAGTTTCAGGTTGGCGACAAAGTCTGGTTACATTTGCAGAAGGAAGGTCTCATGGGGCCCCATCAGAAGCTTTGCCCACTTCACTATGGGCCTTACACTATCACCAAGGTTGTGGGTAGCAATGATTTTGAGCTCAACTCTCCACCCTTCCTTGGCATGCATCCAGTGTTCAATGTGGACCTCCTTCGACCATATTTTCCACCATTATTGGACACCTAAGAGATCACAGAAAAATTGCAACCAACGGAGCTCAACCCTGACTTCATGGAACAAGAATCCATTGATAAGATAGTGTACACACAGGTCAAGGGCACTCACTAGTAGAGGATACAACTTTATCGGGTTGTCAAAGAAGGGAAATTCATACACTAAGGAAAGTGGATAACCCAGGGCCAAATCCAGCAAAATTTTCCTCACCTGATGGGGGAACTCAACACATGGAGACCATTTCTTCCTAAGGGGGAAGGATTGATCCAGGTGGATATTGGTGGCCACCCACCTATTCCAATTGGATCCTATTGTCCATTTTTGTTCAACACATTCTTCTGTACTTATTTGTAATTGTGGGTTCTACATTTTTCGGGTTTTCGAAAGCCCCACACATCCACCAGGTGGATAATGGTGGCCTCTCTCCTAATCCAACTGGATTATTTTATATGCTTTCATGTTAGCACATCTTGTTGTACTTCCAGGGCCGTTTTGGGGACCTAAATGTTGTTTTTTTGGCTCACCACAATCAAAATGTAGACTAAGTTAGATTTTGATGGAAGAATGTGTAGTTCTTTAAAATACCTTTCCAATGGGCTATCACGTTCCTAAAATGAATTTCATATGCAAAAGTTACGACACTAGAAAGTTGAGGTACCAACTTACACCAACTTACCCATAGGGGCCCACATGAATTTTGGTGTTTCCCCTTCTAGGGTTAGGTTTTTGGATGTCTAGGGTTTTGGAATTCATGAGTAATATCAAAAAGGCCTCTAGAGCCTCATTGTAATCCATTGTTCTCAGCGGATGTGCATAGTGGCCACATCTCTTCTAAGAGATAGCTACCACCATTCGAGCAAGTGTTTTCAATTCTGCAATTTTATAGTTTCATCCTATTTCATTATTCAATAGAAAATATTGTTCCCTGGATATCTGTGTTATTCTTCATATCTGTGTTTATTGTATTCATTATGTTAATCAATTCATTCCACTCCTAAATCCAAATCACATGATGAGATAGAATACATGTCTAGGGTCCCTTATTCATCAACAATTGGAAGCTTGATGTATGCAATGGTTAGCACAAGACCAAATATTGAACATGCAGTGGGAGTTGTGAGCAGGTATATGAAAAATCCAGGTAAAGAACATTGGGAGGAAGTAAAGTGGATTCTCATGTATTTGAGAGGTACTGCTACTCATGCATTATGTTTTGAAGGTTCAGACATTGTTTTATAGGGATATGTTGATTCAGATGTGGAAGGTGATAAATATAGAAGGAGGGGCACCATAGGGTATGTTTTTACTATAGGTGGAATAGCAGTAAGTTGGATTTTGAAACTATAAAAGGATGTTTCACTTTCAACAACAGAGGAAGAGTATTTTGTTGCTAGAAAGGCTAGTAAAGAGATGATTTGGTTACAGAGGTTTATGGAGGAATTGGGAAAGAAGCAAGAGAATAACAAGTTGTATTATGACAGTGAGAGTGTCATTCATCTTGCAAAGAACTCAACCTTCCATTCGAAGAGTAAGCATATATAGCTCAGGTACCATTTCATATGATCCATCTTGGAAGATAGAAATTTGAAGTTGGAAAAGATACACACTAGCCAGAATCCTGCAAACATGTTAACAAAGGGACTAACCAAGGAGAAATTGAGTTCTTGCTCAGTTTCAGTTGGTATTCAAGCATGATTATGAAGATGATAATTTTTTCAGGTCCAATAAGGATCATAGTCTAGCAGATAAACTAGCGGTGGAGTTGTTGAGATCAATCTCCAAGTGGAATATTGTTGGTTGTGGAGCTTAATTATCTTCTTGATTCATAGGTATTTGTTTTCAGCTATGTTTATACCCCATGAAGACTTTACACCCCAAAAGAATGTACACTCCTCCATGCGGGGGAGTGTAGTGGGGGTTACCCCCCCTATGGGGTCTGAGGGGGTTATCCCCTAGCTGAGGGGTCCGGGGGCAAGCAGGCCCCCGAAGGAAAAATTGCCTTGATGTATATTGTAATTTTATAGTAAATCTGGACCATTCATTATAAGGTCGCATATCTGATGGTAGAAGTTATGTTAGGTTTTTTTTCCCTATAAGGAAACACTCTTTTATGAGGAAAATGTATTGTGGCTATGTATTATTGTAAATATTGTATTCTAAGTGAGGATACTATGAGAGAAAGAAGAGGAAGTTACAACGGGTTTGTTGTAGGTTGTATCCCTTTATTTTTTGGATAATAATAAAGGAAGGGCCTGGCAATTTCTTTGGTGGACGTAGCCCACACTGGGTGAACCACATATATCTGTGTCTATATTGTATTATGTATCTTTTTTGTTTTATTTCCACATTTGTTTTATTTTATTGCTCCACGATCATGTTTTTCTAACAAGACCGACTTTCCAAAAGGCTTTGGAAGACAATATGAAAAGTAAGGTGGAACAGAGAAAGAAGGGGGATAAGCCACCATTTTTCAGGAATACTATTCAAGGACAACCAACTCCTAATGATCTCAGAATGATAAAGACAGTGGGAAAAATTCCAAGGCAACAATCTATTCAGTGTTGGGGTTGTGGTGGACATCATATGTGCAAATATTGCCCTTAAATAGGTGAAAAGGTGAGGATTACACATAGTGCTCAGAAAGCTACGATAGTTGAAGGCATGGGAAGAAATGTACCAAGGATTTACGTAGCCTTGGATAACAAGCAATCTGATTTCCAGTCGCACATGATTGAAGTGGAAGGTAAGATTAATTACCAACCCATTTTTGTTTCAATTTATTCAGGAGCTAGTCATAGTTATCTAGATCCTAATATGGTGGAAGTATTCCAATTGCCAAGAAGCAAGCTTGGAAAACCTTGGTTGGTGAAGTTAGCTATAGGGGAAAAAAGGAAAATTAATGAGATGGTTAAGGCATGTCCAATGAAAGTGAATGGCCTATGCACAAATTCTGATTTGAATATCATACATTTGGGCTCGTATGATTTCGTCATTGGTATGGATTGGTTGGACCAATATCATGTCATTCTAGACTGTTACAATAAGGCATTTACTTGCTTGGACGAGGAAGGAAATTTAAGGACAGTTCAAGCAATTCCAAGAGCTATAACTATTAAAGAAGTTTTAGCCTTGCAATTGAAGAAAAGTTACAGGAAAGGATGTCAAGTATTTGCAATGCTCATGGAGGAGGCACCCAAGGATAAAGTGTTGAGTGTTGAATACTGCGCAGTGCTAAAAGAGTTTGAGGACATATTTAAAGAGATACCTAGATTTCCACCAAAAAGATATATTGATTTCTCTATAAACCTGATGCCAAGAGAAACACCCATATCCAAGACTCCTTAGAGGATGAGTACATCGGAGCTAAAGGAATTACATATGCAACTTGAAGAGATTTTGAAGAAGGGGTATATACGCCCAAGTGTGTCACCTTGGGGTGCCCCAATATTGTTTGTGAAGAAGAAATATGGTACACTGAGACGTTTTATTGACTTGAGGCAGTTGAACAAAGTAACAATAAAGAACATGTATCATTTGCCAAGGATAGATGACTTCTTTGATCAACTGAGGGGCACATAGATATTTTCAAATATTGATCTGAGGTTTGGATATCACCAAGGGATAATTAAGGAAGAAGATATGATAAAGATTGCTTTCATAATGAGGTATGGACATTATGATTTCATAGTGGTGCCTTTTGGGTTGTCAAAAGAACCAGTTGTCTTCATGTGTTTGATGAATGGAGTTTTCATACATTACTTGGATAAGTTTGTTATTGTATTTCTAGATGACATACTTATTTATTCAAAGTCTAAAGAAGAGCATGAGAAGCATTTGAATATGGTGCTACAGGTTTTGAGAGAACATAAATTGTATGCAAAGTTGAGCAAGTGCCCATTTTACAAGTGACAGATTCATTATTTGGGTCATATCATTTCCAAGGAATGAATAGTTATGGATCCAAAAAATATAAAATCCATTGAGGAATGGCTGACACCAATAAATGTTGCAGAGGTGAGGTCCTTTATGGGATGTGCAGGTTATTATAGAAGGTTTATTGAAGGCTTCTCAAATATTTTGCATCCAATTACATCATTGCAAATGAAAGATGCGTGATTTGATGTACTATGGATTGTGTAAGGAGTTTTTAGCACTTGAAGATTTTGTTGACAAGTGTATCAATTTTGAGAATTGTTCATTTAGATGAAGACTTCATTGTGTGTAGAGATGCATGAAAGGAAGGGCTCGGTGGAGTCCTTAGTCATAATGGTCATGTGATATGCTACAAATTAAGAAAGTTGAAAGAGCATGCAAGGATCTATGCTACTCATGACTTAGAATTAGTAGCCATAGTGCATTCCTTGAAGATGTGGTGGAACTATCTCATGGATAAAAAATTTGAGTTGAGAACATACCATAGTGATATGAAGTATCTATTTGGATAGACAAGTTTAAATTCCCGAAAAAGAAGGTGGTTAGAATTCCTCAGTGAGTATGACTTCGAAATAAATCATATCAGAGAAAAAAAGAACAATGTGGTTGACGCACTCAGTAGGATGGTGCACGAGATATATGCTATACT
>JASDQU011175067.1:16388-26963 GCA_032191745.1 Picea mariana
ATCAGATTCAAGAGACATCGATAATGTTCTCTACAGGGACTGGAAGAGTAACCAATCAGTAGAGAAAACTCTGTAACGAGATCAGCTTCCTATGACCATGCTAAAACCAAAATTATGATGACGCAAGGACTCAATAACTTTGTGCTCTGTTCAAAGGTGACATGACTGCTGCCAACTATAATATAGTACTCCCTTCCCACCCATCTTTTTTTTGTTTTTTCATAATGAATGAATGCTATGATATAGAGGAGGAAATGAGTGTCGCAAGTAAGAAAAATTAGTTCCAACAGTGGAACGTACTTATTCTCAATGCAAGGAAATGCATGTGGGAGATGGACACTCGGGGTGATGTTCCCTCCAGGGTATTGGGTGTCAAATTGCGAAGGATATAAACAAGGCTCTGCTTGGTTGAGGATGCAAAAAAATTGCTTAGGCAACAGTTTATAACGCAAAGAGAGAACTGGCTAAAGGCTCAATACTGCAAGTGAGGGCATGAGATGAAATCACAACTTAACGCCAAAAAATTTCCTTTTTTATGTCTTTTAGTCTATTTGGTGTGAAAAAGGGGTAAATTTGGCCAAATAGACGTCTTTTCAAATCCAATTTACGAGTGTGAAAAAGACAAGTTCACTCGGCGGTCTTTTCTATTTTTGGTAAGGAGTCATAAAAGAGCTTAACTAAGAGTCATGATCTTTCAAATCCAATTTAACGAGTGTGAAAGGGACAAATCACTTGGCAATATTTTAGGTTTTTTAGACGAGTCAGAAAACAACTTAACTAAGACTCGTTTTTGGGAGTCCACGGGGAATAAGGCCTCATGTGCATGAGTGAGAAATGAGACTCGTCATAAAGTCATGTATCAAGTTATAATCGACTCCTGGTCCTAAGGAAAAACTTGGCATGGGCACCAAATGAAAAAGGAGATCTAACTAGGGAAACCATGTTTTGGTAAGTCTCTACCATTTATTAGCAACACTACTTATAACAGACGAAAGGTCTTGTGTTGCAACAAATGGGTTCGTACGTAAGGCGTAAAAAATGGTAGTTGAAGGATAATGCAAAAATGAACGATGGAGTGGATACCTATCCTATATGATAGGTTATGAAAATACCTTCCCAAGGTGATGAACGACCAATCATGACGATGAAATCTGTAAGAAAACTGAGTCAAAACTACAAAATCCAGCTCAAAACCACTCTTGAATCAGTCCATTAGGTGAAAAAATAGCATGAAACTATATAAAGTGGGTGAAAATAGGTTATAAATAGTAATTAAATAAAAAATTACTGTATCATTTTGATTTTTACCTAAATAGTGCAATTTGTACCAAAAATACCTCCAAGATTCAAACGATGATTGTGGGAGCGTCGAGAAACAAAATCACAAACCGTCTGGATTAGGTAACTCTACATCTCATCCTCTTCAAATTCAATGGATTACATTTTTGAATTAGGTTTCAATTTTTTAGATTTTGAGGGCGTAAATTAGGAATTTTGGTGTATGCGAGCTACCTTTATTTAGGTCGCGTATACGACTAAGTATACGCCTTTGTGTGAACCACAGGGTGCATATACTAAGCCCTAAACATGGTTGTATTCAAGAGAATCCATGTATAGGTACGAAAATGGCCAAAAGAAGGGTTCTAATTCAAAAATTGATTTGTCTTTTGCAGAATGGTCCTTGAATGAGGAGGTAGATGCAAAGAGAGTGAGAGCATGAGGAGGTAGATGCAGCTGTGGATCGAGATCCGGTGGCTCAAGCGGCTCTAAAATTATGTGGCTTGTATAAGTTTTGGGATCTCAAAGGAATGAGGGACAATGTGAGGTTGTTGGAGATGTTGGTGGGTTACTGGGATCCTGATAGAAAAAGATTTATCCTCGATGGACAACCATTGAGGATCAAAGTAGAGGACATCTACTTCTTGACCGGTCTATCAAGCCAAGGATAGGTTGTAAACCTAAAGTCACACGGAGTAAGGAGTGGGATGAAGATAAAGGAGTATATCTATGCCCACTGTGTAGAGGGGACTCCCAAGGTGACCCACTGTCTATGACTGGTGTAACTCATTGCTGACCAATATGAAAGGTCAGTTGACAGAGTGCAAACATGGGAGTAAGTGAAACTTCAGGTTTGCCTTTGTTTTTTGAAGCTTATTTTTCAAGCGGGTTCTAGGTATGGGACCTAGAGTGGAGATCCTTCCTAGAAGACCACGTGATCCAGCTATGGCATGGTGGATCGAGGTCATGAGACAACAAGGGGGAGGTAGGGTGTCAAAACCCTACAACGATGATTTTTTCTTCTAGTGGAAATGGAAAGTCATTTCTCTGGACGACTATCCCTATGTAGGGATCGATTTTAGAGGATATCTATATATGGCACTTCCACCAAGGGATGCCTACGGTGACATAGGTAAATTTTTTTTTTAAATATTTCATTTTTTTTTGTATTTTTGTATTAAGGAACACAAATATTTTTTGGATGGTGTTTACATACTAACTAGACATTTGTGTAATCATAGACGTGGTTCCATGATGGCTAGAGGGATTCCTTTGACATAGATGGAGGAACCAGGGATATGAGGCGGCGGGAGGAGAAGCGGAGAAGGTTCTACAAAATGTGCAGGGAAACCTGTCTCGTTTGACACAAAGGATTCCAATGGTTCAGGTAGAGGATCTACCTAAAGACATGCAATGACAGGTGGTTGGTGTACCTAGAGCATGGGTACGACTCTTCCATCATCTCACAAACGTCATGGTTTTCTACCATGACACACACCCGACGTCACAGGCGTAGGTGTCATGGGATATGTATACTGGCTGTATATGTGTATTGGGGGTTTTAGCCCCAATTTTGTAATATAAACACCATATTTTGAAATATATAAAAAGGGATCTTCGAATTTACTTATATCTTACAATGTTTACATTGATGTGACAATTTTCTTTAATTTAGTAATGTGACAAATGCCAATCTAAAACATAATTAGCATAGGCATCAGATACATGATTAGAACTACTAGGAATGTGATAATATGTAATAAAATCAAACTGTCATTCTAAAAGACGTGCCTATAGGAATCAATAGAGTAAATTAGGATCACACGCGCGGTAATGACCGTTCAACTGAATTACTACTAACTGGGAATCCATGTGAACTTCTAAAGAGCGAATACCATGCAAGATAGCATCGCGCAAAAGTTATATGACAACACTATATTCGACCACATTATTCATGGATGGCCCTAGGCATACACCACCTGAAGACACCAGCAGACCCTTGGGTGAGTAAACCACCCAAGTGGCAGAAGCCAAGTTCCGTGTATGACGACTGGCTCTGTCTACGAATCCTAGGTAGACCAAAGACTCCGTTGTCATTTGCCAACAAAGGGAAAACTCAATAAGAAAGTCAAAGACAAAAGAAAACAGGAAAAAATATGTATATACACTAAATTTACATTAGTATACAAAGAGTTCTACCCAAGCCTAGGGCTCAAGCGTAGTACCTTTTCAAGTAGAGCCCATTTTTGGGCTCGACTAACTTATTCCCTTCATAATCTTCTAACTCGTAGGCTCCTTTTTCTAGAACACGTCACACGATGTGAGGACTGTGCCACATGGGTTTAAACTTTCCCGACCCTAGCGGTTCTTTGTCTTGAGCATACAAGAGAACCAAGTCACCCTCAACATACAACTAAGGACAGACAAAATTGTCGTACTGAACCTTAACACGTTTCTTATTCGCCTCAATAGCCATAAAGGCGTATTGACGCTGCTTGTCAAGACTCTCTAGATGTATAAGACGTTGCTCTAAATCTGAAGTGTCAGGTAGGAGCTCAACTGCCAAATTAAGAGAAGGGATTTCTCATTCAAAAAGAAGGATTGACTCCACACTGTGCACTAAATAGAAAGGGGAAAAACTAGTGGCAGTCTTAACCGAGGTTCGGTATGCCCAAAGCACGGGATATAACATGATGTGCCAATTGGAATTACTCCGACTGACCATTTTTTGCAAAATGGTATTGAGAGACTTATTTATGGCCTCTACTTGCCCATTTTCACGGGGGTAATAAGGAGATGAATGACCATGTCTAAACCCCATCTTAGATGCTAGTTGTACCATCATTTCATTCTGAAAGTGACTGTCGTGATTAGTGACAATCTCACTCAGGATACCTAACCGAGCGATAATTTGGTTGAACATGAAGAATATTGCAATCTTCCCATCGAATTTTGCGCTAGGCATGGCCTCGGTCCACTTAGTAAAGTAGTCAACGACCATGATAATGTGTTGATTCCCCCCAGCTGAAGTTGGGTTGCAATCAATGAAATCTACCCCCTACTTGGTGAAGGGACCGACAATAATGACTGGGTGAAGAGGGGCTGGATGCGAGCGCATTTTTCGAGTGAACACCTGGTAGGGGTGACACTACTTAACCGCTTCGATACAATCTTTAAATATAGTAGGCCATAAATAGTCGGCTTGCAGGATTTTTTGGTTTGTCGCAATCTCGGATAGGTGACCACCACAATCCACTTTGTGGCAATCTTTTAGGATTGACTCGAATTCCTTGTGAGTTAAGCAAAGATGCAAGATATCATCTATTCCTCAGTGATACAAAGTGTCACCAACAATGGTATACTTTTTGTCTCGGTATCTAATATGCCATCAATCATCCCGCGATAAATGTTGAACAAACTTCATGGTTTGAAGATATAAAACGATGTCTCCATACCATGGGTGAGATGACAATACAAGGAAAATGTGTTCATCCGAAAATGAATCAACATGGATAAATTCCTCATCTAATCATGGAAAATCGGATATTATCTCTACGAAGACTAGTGATTTCTTGGACTTGGCCAAAGCGAAGTCGAGATCAAACTCTTGTAAGATGACAATCCATTTATTATATTTCCCCCCTATGATACGTCTAGTAAGGACGTATTGAAATGGATTGACATCGAAAACCACTATAGTCTTGCAAAGTAATATATAGTGACGTAAGCGTTGGACTGCGTGAATGGAAGCCAAAACTAGCTTTTCAACGTGAGAGTAATTAAGCTCAGAACCGACTAAATTTGGACTAAGATAGTAGATGACGTGCTCATAGAGCTCATCATCCTCCTGAACTAGAACCATACCAATTGTATCTTCATATGCGGCGATATAAAGAAAGTAATCTCTATTGTAATCAGGAGACCTGAGCAGAGGGGCCGATACTAATGTTTTTTTCAAAGCATCAAAAGACTCCTAGGCGCGCTCATCCCAGATAAAAGGGGTGTCTTTCTTCAAGAGGTACATGAAACCCTTAGTGATATTGGCATAATTCACTATGAACCGATATAGAAAGTTAGCTTTCCCCTGTAAACCTTGAAGTTGTCTAATTGTGCACGGGGGAGGCAACTGAAGTATTGCCTCAACCTTAAGAGGATCTACCATGATTCCAGTCTCGGAAACTAAAAATCCTAAAAGACGACCAGACTTAATGCAAAAGATGCATTCGTGAGGGTTTAACCAGATTCTATAGTAACGACATCTTTCAAAAACAAGATGAAGGTGTGTAACAGGATCCACTCTCTTGCGAGAGTGAGCAGCAAGATCATCAAGGTAGGCTTCAAATATGTGCTTGAGATAGTGAAAAGTGAAATTCATGGAATGTTGGAAGGTTTCTCCGACATTTTTAAGGCCGAAAGTCATTTTCCATTATAAAAAAGTACCCCAAGGACATATAAATGTCGTCTTTTGTTGTTCGTTAGGTTTGATCTAGATTTGGTTATATCCTGAAAATCCTTCCATAAAAGAAAATATCTCGCTTCCTGCACACTCGTCGAGAATCTGATCAAAGAAAGGCGTGGGGAAGTTATCTTTAGGACAAGCCTTGTTTAGGTCACGAAAGTCTATACACACACATATGGTTCCTTGCTTTTTATTCACAGGAACGGGGTTGGATACCCATTTAGTCAAAGGAACCAGGTAGATGAAGCCAACATTAAGTAGCTTCTCCAACTCTACCTTAATAGCAGGGGCCTTTCTAGGATTTATAGCTCTAAGACATTGTCGAATAGGTTTAACATCCATATAAGTTATAATATCAAGTTCGACAATACAAGGGTCGATCACTAGCATCTCTTCATATGACCAAGCAAATACATCTCGAAATTCTTTGAAGAGTTCGGTGTAGATCAAAATTTTTCTGGTGAACAATCAACACCTATATACTTGGAATACTCCACGTGGATTTGGAAAGCTACATGGTAAAGTAAGCGAGGCTTCACATTCGTGACATCAAACTTGATAAATTTTGATCCACTAGGTTCAAGAGCTCCTAAGGCATAGAATAAGGCATTCCTGTATGAGGGACACATATGGAGTACCTCCAAAGCCGACATCACACAAGGGGTTTGGCCCAGGTCCTCAACAATAGAGTAGTTTTGGGTGGCTCTAGCATTAGGATTGTGGGTAGAGTGCTTAAGTACTCCTTTCAGAATACAAGGCAGTGGCTCTGGTTTCTAAATCTGTAAGTTCGTCTTCAGAGGAGGAGGGGGAGCTTCTAGACCATAGTTATCGAGAGCGGGTGGCTATATCAATTTTCACATCAACCATGTTGATACATACGCAATTTCCATCTTGCGGTGGTGGGTTTTGACTCCCACCGGCTACATTTCCGGTGTTTACAAAGCTTGAGGCTAAGTGATCGTTATGTGGGAATAGATTCATCAGCACAACGGGTGGTAGATTCAAAATCCTTGCAACCTCCGCAAGTTTGGGGCATAAATGTGTAATGTGGTCATCGGTACAAAGTTTACAAGGAAACTTCACATTACGTTTCTCTTTCTTTCCCTCTCTAGCATTATCATTATGCTTCCCATTATTATCTTTGTCCTTGGGTTTTTTACCATTTTTCCCACCCTTACGATTGTTTCGACCTTTCCTTTTATTCCGATCTGATTGTTGGTCACCATTTGGGTTTTTTGACAATTGCACGGAATGTACATCAGCCAACTGGGTGGGTTTCGAGGACACAGACGAAGCTGGTCCTCCGACAAAATTCATCCCCGAGTCTGTGGAATTTACATTGGAGGACCCTACAATTCCATCGGCATGAGGTTCGGGTTTTTTCTTAGGATCGTAACTTCACCGCGGTGCTTCTGGAAGAAGGTGATATAACATCCCAGATTGAGCATATATTAAATCTAACTATTGGGCTCTAAAGATAGCTTCTTCCTCATTGGAGACCCCGAAAGTCGAAAGGTCCTTCGAGATACGAGGGTGCAAAGACTTTAGGAACCATTCTAGGAGAAAGGTCGAGGGTATAGGAGTCTTAATCAACCGCCTCCATCTATGCCACTCCTGGATATGATATGAGATATGAGTGGCGGTGTCCTAGCATAAAGTCAACAAAAGTTTGAGGCCAACATCATAACGAATGGGCAATTGAAAGTGGTTGAGAAAGACGATCACCAACTGATTAAATGACCCATATGTCCCCCTAGGTATCTCAATATACCATTGTGAAGCAAATCCAATGAGAGTGTGTTGAAACAATCATAATCTAATAGAATCATGGTTCAGGGAATTCGATGAGCACCAAAGGTGAAAGGTAGTGACGTGATCACCAGGGTCATCTCCATTCTTACCTTCAAAATTTGGAATGTGTGAAGGAAGTTTGGTGGGGATGGGGGGCCATGTGGGATCATGACTCACCGGGTCATTCATTAACATAGACAAGTCTGGAAGATTGAGCGTGGCCAGAAAAGGGAGACAGGGTTGCGACATCTGGCCCCAACCTCCCGTGAAAGATTGTGTTTGTGGAACTGCAACCCATCCAGGATTCTAGTAAGAACCATAACCATTTTCGGGATTATAAGGCCCTCCTCCGAGATGATTCTTATAATATGGGTTGGGCATCATTCTAGCAGGAATGTTCTGATAAGGATTATGAAATTTTTCCCCAGCCGGATTAGATTCGGGCTGGGTGTTATGAAAACTGCCCACAACCTAATTGGATATAGGTTGGGGGTTGCCCAAAGTGTAAGACTGACCTCCTCTAGGTGACAACCCAGAGGATTGAAGTGGATTCGTCATGCCATAAGTATAGGTCAGAATTGGCACCAAGCAGGTAGGGATATAGGGTGGAACTTGTCCGCTAGCTGGGTTGTGCCATCCAGCCATAGAAGGATTAGACCCTGGGTTAAGAACAGAGACACTTCCTACATTAGGATTCGTTTGGGGGATATGAGAACCACCAAACAGAAAAGGAGTGTAAGGAGGTGTAGTGCCTCATATTCTAAGGCTAGCGTTAGGGCCAGTAGCTTGGATGGCAGTCGAAAATTGCAAAGTGAATTTAGGCATACCATAAGAAAATAGACTAGAAGCCATAGGGATGGACTGAACATTGTAACTCGACGAGTGACCAAAACCCCCAAAAGCGTTTGAGGTAAGAGATGAAGCATTAACTATAGGTTGAGCCATAATACCGGTATAAGCCTCCGACACTGCAACTATAGCGACTACAAGAGTTTAAGGGGTTCCATTAACTATAGTGGGTATGGGAGTTGAAGAACTCCCAATGTTTTGAAGACTAGACTCGGTACTCATCCTTGTGGAACCACAAGTCTAAAAGGTGGATGTGTGTGTACCATGCCTAAAAACTCTACGCCTTTTAGAAGGCAAGAACTCGAAAACTAGTGGTAACTGTAACAACCGACGGGACTGGCGAGGAAGATGGTCCGACTCCATGATGACTTATGACTCTACAAAATAAATAAAAAAATATCCTAAAGCCAACTAGTAGTCAAAGAGCATACAAAAAATTCAAATGACCAATACGCATGCAAACAGGATAAAGTGGCTGAATGGCCTCCCTCACTAAAGAATGTATGCCTCGTCCAAGAGGGACTTGAGACTCCCCATTCAAGTTTGGAGGTAACAAAATCAGTTATAGGGGCCCTTGTGGGCTTAAAAACCAGTCGGTCAGATCCATTCGGAGAGGTATCCTCCATAAAGGATGTGTGTTGTCCGACCCCTATCTAACCTAGGGTACAAGCAGAATAACCCCTTCAAGTAACCTATGAGATACCTAAGTCAAGAAACTAATAAAACACTGTATAACCGAAGCACATGCGAGCAATCATAATTTTGGATCACCGTATGGGCAGGGCAACAAAGCCAGAAACCTTGAAAGTACCACCTCTCATGGAGGTATGGGCACTATCAAGATCCCCAAATATGAATAAATCCACAAAAATATCTCTGACGCTAGGCGAGTATCCAGGGGTTATCCCTTCAACTAACTTCACGTGACCTCGTGATTAACTCCGGTGTGAGTGGAGCCTCCTGATCTTACCAATTATACAATGGACTTCTCAACTCCCTATCTCAGACACATATGTTGATTTAATTACCTTGGAGAAGTTTACTCACAAAATCCTATTCCAAGACACTAAATCCTAGACTAGTTTGTGCACCCTAAAAAATAAAATCGTAACTAATCAATTTTAATTTAAAGAATAAATTTTATTGGCCATGATTGCTCAAAAAGGTATGGAAGTTAAACTCATGGTGTTATGAATTTGTAAGAAAATAAATATGAATATAATGCAAAGTCTATCTTTAACTTTTTCAATGAATGATATGCGTATAAAAACAGTGCAATCTTCAATTTCAACTCTGCAATTTAGAAGTAAAATGCAATATTTCACTAAATGTAGTAAGCTAACGATAAAGATCAAAAGAAAAAAATGCCAAGCAATGTAAAATGCCTATTTTTTTTGTATTTTCAATATACTAAAAAAGAAAATGCATGGACTGATAAGCAACCTGATATATAAAATTTTACTATGTATAAAAGCAATAACTCAAGCAAAATACCAAGAAGCCAAGAAAACAACCCAGAGTACGATGACAAATTAAAAAATGAGAAACAAAGAGAAAGACTACGCCCAAAAATTCAACTCCAAACAGGTTTCCTGTCGACCCAGAGAATCTCAATAGGCACTACAGAGACCTAAGAAGGCTCAGTAATCATCAAATCCCACCCAAGAGTCACTAAACCAAGAAAACAAGAAAGGGAAAGTGGTATACGTGACTGTTCAGGAGAAAAGTTCATATATAAGTAGCTTGCAGTGAGACAACATGCGTGTATACGCGACTGTCAAGGAAAAATGCGTGTACAGGCTTTAAAACAAGGCCAGGAAAGGGGAAAAGGATGAAAACTCAGACCTAGAGTGAACAGAATCTGTCAAGCAGTGATATGACAAGAAACAAAAAGGAAAAAGAGCAATGCAAGAAGAAAAAGTACTTCAACCCTTAGAAGGAATATCTATCCCCAGTGGAGTCACCAATTCTGTTACGAGGGAAAAAATCTCTATGGCCAGGGTAAACCACAACAGACAGGTATGACTGCATAAATCAACTCACTTCCAATGTTAAGCCCTAATATTGGCTCATTACCACTTAATTGGGGCATATTAGATTAGTAATGTTATTTTATTTATGTTGGCTTTAGGCCATTAGTTGTGATTTAGATTAGTAATGTTATTTTATTTATGTCGGCTTTAGGCCATTAAAACCTC